>SJYC01137335.1:0-30953 GCA_006408675.1 Madoqua kirkii
AGTCAAAGCTATGGTTTTTCCAGTAGTCATGTACAGAGGAGAAGGCAGTGGCAGCCCACTCCAGTACTCTTGCCTGGAGAATCCCAAGGACAGAGGAGCCCGGTAGGCTGCCATCTATGGGGTCGCGAGTTGGACACGACTGAAGCAATTTAGCAGCAGCAGCAGCATGTATGGATGTGAGAGTTGGACTATAAAGAAAGCTGAGCACTGAAGAATTGATGCTTTTGAACTGTGGTGTTGGAGAAGACTCTTGAGAGTCCCTTGGACACAAGGAGATCAATTAGTCAATCTTAAAAGAAATCAGTCCTGAATATTCATTGGAAGGATTGATGCTGAAACTCCAATACTTTGGCCATCTGATGTGAAGAACTGACCCATTGGAAGAGACCCTGATGCTGGGAAAGATTGAAGGCAGGAGAAGAAGGGGATGACAGAGGATGAGATGGTTGGATGGCATCGCTGACTCGATGGACATGAGTTTGAGCAAACTCTGGGAGTTGGTGATGGACAGGGATCTGGGTCCTGCAGTCCATGGATTCACAAAGAGTCAGACGTGACTGAGTGATTGAACTGAACTGAATGATATATATATATATGTGTGTATATATATATATATATATAGCCCTATATGGGGCTTCCCTGGTGGCTCAGATGGTAAAGAATCCACCTGCAATATAGGAGATCCGAGTTTGATCCCTAGGTTGGGAAGATACCTTGGAGAAAGGGAATAGCCACTCACTCCAGTATTCTTATCTGGAGAATTCCGTGGACAGAGGAGCCTGGTGGACTACAGTTAATGGTGGACTAACACTTTTGCTTTCGCTTTTTCACACATCAGCTTTATTATCCCAAACTAGAAAGAAACTGAATGTCAGTAGGTAGATGGATAAACAATTTGGGGTACATTTATACAATGGAATACGACTGAGAGATAAAAAAGAATAAGCTACTTATGCACACGACACCATGGTAAATTTCAAAAACATTGTGTTCTATAAAAGAAGCCATATAGAAAAGAATACAATTCCATTTTTATGAAAAGGCAGTGCTAATCTATAGTGACAGAAAGCACACTAGTGACTGCTGGATGGATTTGACTATAAAGAGACACAAGAGTACTTACAGGGGGTAATGAAAATGTTCTCTATTTGATTGGGGGTTGTGGTTACACTTGTCAAAACTCATCAAACTACTACACGTAGAGTCTGTTCATTTTACTGTATGCAAATTATATCTCAATAAAGTTGATAAAAAATAAAAATCATGTATCCATTAAAGAAAATCTATAGACACTTTCCGGAGTTGATGGGTTTTCTGGCTTTTTGTTACAAAGAATTCCAGAAATTAATTTAACAATGAGTTTTTACTTTTCAGTCTGGTCTGCTTCATTATCCCCAGTGCCTAGCAATATGCTTTGGCACAAAAGAGTTCAATAAAACTTTGTTGAATGAATATTACCCCTGTTGAGGCTTTTAAAATTTCCATTTACCTAAATGAATTCATCTTTATGAGATATTAATAAGATGATTTACTATTTAGACATCATGGATTGGTGAGGGAGCAGAGAGTTTTTGTCAAAGCTTGTTTTCTATCTATACTTGGATCTTTGTGGTAGATTGAATATAATGTCTGTAAAAGATGTGTTCAAGCCCTGACCCCTTGTATCTGAACTTATTTGTAAAGAAGGTCTTTGCAGATGTAATTAAATTAAGGATCTTGAGATGAGATCACTCTGAATTTGGTTGTTCAGTCACTAAGTCATGTCCGACTCTTTGCAGCCACATGGACTGCAGCACACCAGGCTTCCCTGTCCTTCACTGTTTGCTGAAACTCATATCCATTGAGTCAGTGATGCCATCTCATTCTCATTCTCTGCCACTCCCTTCTCCTTTTGCCTTCAATCTTTCCCAGCATCAAGGTATTTTCCAGTGAGTTAGCTTTTCCCATCATGTGGCCAGAGTATTGGAACTTAAGCTTTAGCACCAATCCTTCCAATAAATATTCAGGGTTGATTTCCTTTACAACTGACTGATTCAATTTCCTTGCTGTCCAATGGACTGTAAGGAGTCTTCTCCAGCACCACAGCTCAAAAGCATCATTTCTTAAGCAGTCAGCCTTCTTTATGGTCCAGCTCTCACATCTGTACATGACTACTGGAAAAACGATAGCTTTGACTAGATAGACATTTGTTGGCAAAGTAATGTCTCTATTTTGAATATGCTGTCTAGGTTTGTCATAGCTTTTCTTCCAAGGAGCAAGCATCTTTTAATTTCATGGCTGCAGTCACCATTTGCATTGATTTTGGAGCCCAAGAAAATGAAATCTGACACTGTTTCCACTTTTTCCCCATGTGTTTGCCATGAAGTGATAGGACTGGATGCCTTGATCTTTGTTTTTTGAATGTTAGGTTTTAAGCCAATTTTTTCACCTTTCCTCTTTTACCTTCATCAAGAGGCTCTTTTGTTCCTCTTCACTTTCTGCCATTAAGGTGGTATCATCTGTATATCTGAGGTTGTTGATATTTCTCCCAGCAATCTTGATTCCAGTTTGTGAGTCATCCAACCTAGGATTTTGTATGATCTGGATTTGGGGTGGGTCCTTAATCCAAAAGGCTGGAAGGTTCAAATCACACACAGAGAGACAGAGGGGGATGACCATGGAAAGACAGAGGCTGGGGTTGGAGTGGTGTGTATACAAGCCAAGGAACATCAAGGATTACCTACAGTGAACAAAGCTAGGCGAGAGGCATGAGATGGCTTCTTCCTCAGAGCCTCCAGAGGAAGTCATTCTTGCCAACAGCCTGGTTGCAGAAGTCTGGCCTCCACAACTGTGAGGAATAAATGTGTTGTTTAAGGCCACCAAGTTTGTGATAATTCATACAGCAGTGCTAGGAAACTAACACAACTCTGAAATCAGAAACTCCTTTAGAGACTCCTCTTCTTCTCATGTAATTGTCTCAAAAGGGACGTCTGTGTTGGGATTCCTTTCCACCTTTTCTCACCTGCTGCACTTCGGCTTCTGCCTCCGTCTGTCTATAAGAATTGCATTCTCTGAGTTCACTCTTGATCTTTTAACAGCCAAATTTGCTGGATATTTTTTCTGTTAATTCTTTACCTGGACTGCATGCCTCATTTGACATGGCTGATCACCCCACCTTCCCTTCTCTCTACTCCTTTGGCTCTCCTTTCACTAAATTCTCTTGATTTTCCTTGTGTCTTTTCCATCTCTGCATTATCCTCCTTCCCACCTCTTAAAAGTTGAAGTGGAAATAAAAGTGAAAGTTGTTCAGTTGTGACCATCTCTTTGCAACCCCATAGGCTATACAGTCCATGGAATTCTCCAGGCCAGAATACTGGAGTGAGTAGACTTTTACTTCTCTAGGGGATCTTCCCAACCCAGGGATTGAACCCAGGTCTCCCGCATTGCAGGCGAATAATTTTCCAGCTGAGCCAGCAGGGACGGCCCTTAAAAGTTGAAGTCCCCTCAAATAGTGTACTTGTCTCCATGGTATCCTCTTTGGGCAATCTTATCATTTCTCTTGTTCAACCACCTTCTCTATGCTGATGATTCCCTAATCTTTATCCCCATTCCAAGCCTCTTTCCCAAACTTCATTTTATTTTTTTAATTAATTATTATTTGAGTTATAGTTGCTTTACAATGTTGTGTTTCTGCTGCACCACAAAACGAATCAGGCAAACATATACATATACCTCCTCTGTTTTGGACTTCCTTCACATTCAAGTCACCACTGTGCCTTGAGCAGAGTTCCCTGTGTTATCCAGTGTGTTCTCATTAGTTGTCTGTTTTATACATAGTATCAATAGTGTGTATGTGTCAGTCCCAGTCTCTCAATTCCTCCCACCTACCAAGCTTTAGAAACTTATGTCCAGCCGCTTGCTAGACATTTCCACTTGGATGTCCCCAGACACCTCAAACTCGACCTGCCTCCGACCCCCAAACTTGTTATCTTCCTTCCACACCTGCTTCTCTCTTTTCCTCTTGTAATTGATGACTTCCCCATTCATTTAGCCAGGCAAGTTATAAACTTGGGTATGGACCTTCCTTCTTGTTTTTTATTGATTCCCAAGTCCAGTTCAGTCACCAAGGTGATGGAGAGGGCAGGAGGAGATGGAGCCAAGAACATAGGTGGAAAGGTTAGACTGAAAACAGAAAAAGAGGCAATTATATTCTTCAGATGTTAAGGAAGGGCCTGATGATGGATGGGGATGAGGATGGGGACCAGGTACAGGGTAAGAAGCTGAAAAAGACTGAACCTAAAATTTCTCAGTGAGGAGATGTGACAGTTGCTTTCATAAACCAAAGGACAACTCTAGGAGAGAGAAGCCTCAGTGAATAGAATCAGGGCTGAAGAAGCTGTGGAAAGGTGAATTGTGGTTTAACCTAACTAAAGTGTTAGTTACTCAGTCATGTCCAACTCTTTGCAACCCCATGGACTGTATCCCACCAGGCTCCTCTGACCATGGAATTCTCCAGGCAAGAATACTGGATTAGGTTGCCATTCCCTTCTTCAGAGTCTCTTCCTGACCCAGAGATTGACCTTGGGTCTCCTGCATTGCAGGCAGACTCTTTGCCATCTGAGTCACCAGGGAGGCATGACTAAGCCTAACCTGATTAAGTCTAACCTAACTAAGGTGCCCTCTGAAGGTCTCCTATAACGGATGCTACTGCTTTAAGATTTAGTGCGCTCTCTGTTGTTCATTCACTCAGTCACGTCCGACTCTTTGCAACCGCATGGATTGCAGCACACCAGGCTTCCTTGTCCTTCACCACATCCCAGAGATTGCCCAAACTCTTGTCCATTGAGTCCATGATGCCATCCAACCGTCTCATCCTCTCTCATGCCCTTCTCCTCCTGTCTTTGATCTTTCCTGGCATCAGGGTCTTTTCCAATGAGTTAGCTTGGCCACCATCAGGTGGCCAAGGTGTTGGTGCTTCGACGTCAGCATCAGTCCTTCCAATGAATATTCAGGGTTGATTTCCTTTAGGATGGACTGATTTGATATCCTTGCTATCCATCGGACTCTCAAGAGTCTTCTCCAACACCACAGTTGAAAAGCATCAGTCTTCAGTGCTCAACCGTTATGGTCCAACTTTCACATCTGTACATGACTACTGGAAAAGCCATAGCTTTGACTAGATGGACCTTTGTAGGCAAAGTAGTATCTCTGCTTTTTAATATGTTGTCTAGGTTGGTCATAGCTTTTCTTCCAAGAAGCAAGTGTCTTTTAATTTCATGGCTTCAGTCACCATCTGCAGTGATTTTGGAGCCCAAGAAAATAAAATCTAACACTGTTTCCATTTTTTTTCCCCATCTATTTGCCATGAAGTGATGGGACTGAACGCCATGGTCTTTGTTTTCTAATGCTGAGTTTTAAGTCAGCTTCTTCACTCTCCTCTTTCACCTTCATCAAGAGGATATTTAGTTCCCATAAGGGTGGTGTCGTCTGCATATCTGAGGTTATTGATATTTCTCCCGGCCATCTTGACTCCAGCTGGTACTTCTTCCAGCCTAGCATTTCCCCTGATGTATTCTGCATATAAGTTAAATAAGCAGGGTGACAATATATAGATTTAACGTACTCCTTTCCCAATAACCAGCCCATTGTTCCATGTCCAGTTCTAACTGTTGCTTCTTGACCTGCATACAGATTTCTCAGGAGGCAGGAGCTCTCTCTTACCAGAGGTATTTCAGCAGAGCTTGGGGAAAATCTAGTGGATTGTTTTCAACTTTTGCCTAAGGAGTGAAAGAGAGGTTAATATGCTGTGGTTGAGCTGAGTGAGTTCTAATAACGGTTCCAGTCCAAGGACTGACTGACCTGTGGCTTAAAGGCACAGGGCAAAGAGACAAGAATGAAATACAGCAAAGAAGAGATGTGATTAGAAGAAAAGACAACCAGGATGCCAGAACCCATCCTTACCCTTATTTTGAGAGTGTCCACCCAGAAACTTAGGTCAGGTGCCTCATTTCTTGCATTTGTCACCTAATCTGGGCTCGGAGTAAATATGTTACCTGTAAAGAGTATATACGCTGTTCCTCAGAAGTGAGCTAACCCTCCCCTGCTATCCCCTAGTTTCAGGATTAAGAACTAAGCAGAAAGGAGTTAGGGGACTCCGCTTGGGATAAATGCTGGATGGCTTGAGCAAGCACAGCCACGACCTGAATATCAACTAAGCTGCCTGTGCGCCTGGAAAAGTTTGAAGGACAAAAGTTGCCATTGGATGCAGATGACTTGGCTCAGTTTCAGCATTTCTTCGGTTTGTTTCCCTTTCTACTTTATAGGCAGAAGCCACACCAAGGCTCCAATGGCAGAGCACTCCAGCATTCTTGCCTGGGAAATCCTACGGGCAGAGGAGCCTAGTGGGCTACAGTCTATGGGGTCGGACACTCAAGATCTCTTAGGTTTCAGAATATTCTAGGAAATCTCTCCCATTTTCCCACTTCCCACTTGCCTTTGGGCAAACAATGAGATAAACGGCTTCCCTTCCCGTCCTATGTCAAGGTTAAAGGAAGTGGCCAGATGCTTATACTTGCAACAACTTCTCTTTGAGTCAGCTATGGGCAGAACCCAGTATTAGGAGCTGGACTGAGAGAAACACCTCAAAAGATTTGCTCAAGAGTTCAGGAATCATCTAGCATTCAGGAAACATTTTTTGCCTAGCTAGTTTTTAATCATCCCCAGAGAGAGGAAGGTCTCTGTTTTCATAATGAAGATAATGAGACTCAGGGAAGCTAAGTGTTTTGCCCGAGATCACACAGTTGGTAGGGAACAGGTCTCCAGGCTTTGGGCTATTTCCCTGGTGCTAGGGTTTATTAAAGAGCTAGCAATAACTGTTGAGCAAAGAGGGTGACTGCAGAGAGGGGAGAAGAGGTGCGCTAAGAGGTACTGCTCACGGGGGTCTTTGCCAAACTCTGCGAGGAGCTTCAAAAGTGTTCTGGCATGTGTCATCCACTGGAGGTTTGAATATGAAACGACTCAGTGAGTCCCAAGGTACCACTCCCTCTCCACCTGATTGTGCAGCGTTTTTTCACTCTGACTCTGGCCTTGGCTGTGTGACTCACTTAAGCAACAGAGCAAGGTGCCAGTTCTGCGCCTGCGCTTCAGGAGACCTGTGTGTTTCCCATGTTCTCTTGTACTTCCGTCACTGCCTGGAGAACCTGTTCTGCTTGTTGGTGCAAGAAAAATGGTAGATGGACTTGAGCCCGAACTCGACCAGCCAAATCACAGCTGACTGCAGGTGTTGTGAGCAATAAACATTCCGTATCTGTGGTGTTTTGTTACACCTGGCATTACTGCAGCAGTAGATAACAGATACATAGGAAGCGATAGTGCATAAAATTAATTACTAATTAATTATTAAAAGCAGTAGTTTTCCATTTTCAAATAGTGCTCCTCAGCACCCTAAGTGATCTTTTTAGCTTCCTTCAGAGGAGTGCTGAGTAGAGGGTGGGACACAAATGCTCAGAGCCGTGAGATTTTTTAAAAGTTTATTTGGCTGTGTCGGGTCTTAGTTGCAGCACGTGGGGTCTTCACTATGATATACGGGATCTTTTGTCATGGAACAGACTCTAGCTGTGGCACACTGATTCAGTAGCTCTGCAGCATGTGGGGTTTTAGTTCCCTGACCGGGGATTGAACCTGCGTCCCCTGCATGACAAAGCGGATTCTTAACCACTGGACCACCAGGAAAGTCCCAGTAAGATGTTGGAAGAGTGTCTTCTGATGCTAAAAGTCATTTGAAAATGAGCTAAACATGGCTTTGAATTCCATATTTGTCACAGATTAGCTGCGAGACCTTAAGTAAGGTAACTAGCCTCTCTGAATTGGTTTATCTTCCTCCTCTTCTTTCTTATTGATCATTATCAGCACCATTTACCTAAACATGGGCTGTGAAAATTTGTTTAGACACATTCCACCCTTGACTCCAACACCAATCCTTTCCAGTCATTATTTGTGCCTCCACTTTACAAGTATATTAGAAACTGGGGCCTAGGAGGTTTGTGTCACTTGTCCAGCGCCACCCAGTAAGGCCGCAAAACTGGAATTTAAACCAAGATCTGACGCCAAAGCTTGTGGTTTTAACCACTAACAGAGTGGTTGTCAGGTTAAATGAGAATATATGTGTATTGCTCGGCTCTGTGCCAGGCATTTAATAAATTGTAGCAAGTATCATATTTATCTTGGTTACATGATTGGGTATTTGCAGTTTCAGAATGTAACTGAGTCTTTGGGGATCCACACATAGCAGAGAGAGATTCTATATACCCAAGCACTATAGCTCATCTTAATTTCATTTACTTTTTTCTCTCAGGGAGCAGTCAAAGTGTTAATAGTGCCGTTCTTCCAGGGCTACAAGGAGAAACAGGTCATATAACCTCATCAGGTTGTCCAGGTGGATGACTGCGACTATAAGGCTGTTGAGAAAAGAAAAGGGGCCAGTACTGGAATTGAGGTCAGAGATAGCAGGCCGGTCGTTGGTGAGATGCCAGTGGGTGAGAGGGGTCTGTCCCGTCAGTAGCTGTGTGTGGCACGCACGGTGTGCTTGGTGTTGTGTTCGGCCCCGTGGGTCGTGGGGAGGTGGAGGGAAGAAGAGCAAGCTCATCGCTTTGGGGCCTGGGGGCAACTTTGCATGAGTTCCAAGCATCTAATCTTCAAGGAGTTATCCAGCAGCACAGGGCCAAGATTGTGAAAACAGAGCTACCTGAAAGTAAGAAGTGCCAGGAATAGTGAGGAAGCCTCAGAAATAAGCTTGTTTCCCTTTGTTTGTTATTTTCTCCCCTCCCCCCTCCCCAGACCTGGATCCTATGAAGAATCATACAGATATGAAAACAAACAAAAACTCTACTACAGTGCTGATTTTCACTATCCTTTACATCCTTTGAAGGACTACCTGATACAGAGAATTAAAATAAAGAGTAGTTACATGAAGTTTCTATGAAACAATTCCCTTTAATTTTATGGCAACCACCTTCAAAAAAGCCAAACCAAACAACAAAATAACCAAACCCTTAACTCTTTAAACTGCAGCCCACCTGGATGGGTATGTATGGCAAGGGTGACATCAGAGATTTTATTTTGATTTTTTTAAAATGGACCCTGCAAGATTTCTGCTACATGGGGTGTTTAAGAAGTGTGTTGTGTAGGTGCTTAGAAAGAAAGAAAGAAAGAAAGAAAGTGAAGTCGCTCAGTCGTGTCCAACTCTTTGGGACCCTGTGGACTGTAGCTCCCCAGGCTCCTTTGTCCATGGGATTCTCCAGGCAAGAATACTGGAGTGGGTTGCCATTTCCTTCTCCAGGAAATCTTCCCAACCCAGGGATCGAACCCGGGTCTCCTGCATTGCAGGCAGACACTTTATCCTCTGAGCCACCAGGGAAGCTTTGCATGGTTAATTGCATGATTAAGTAGGTGCTTAATCATTATTTTTTATTATTTAAGTCTTTTTTTTTAAAATGTGGACCATTTTAAAGTCTTCATTGAACTTGTTACAATACTGCATCTGTTGTTTACATTCTGATTTTTTGGCCATGAGACATGTGGGATCGTACCTCCCTGACCAGCTATTGAAACCCACACCCCCTGTATTGAAAGGCAATGTCCTAACCACTGGACTTCCAGGGAAGTCCCATATGCTTAATCACTATTAGTTCTAATGATAGTAAGGTCGGTAGCTTTACTCTGTATTGGGTCCCAGGATGTGTACCGTTCATTCGTTCCACAAACATTGATCGAGCACCTACTACGTCCCAGGCCCTGTGCTCATGGTTGGTTTTCTTTCTTGTTCTTTTAGTTGATGCTTTGGGGGAGAGGAACAGGCAGGGTGGCCAACCTGTTTTGGTGTTCCTGGGACTCTCGTGGCTTTAGCTCTTGAAGTTTTAAGTCCCAGGAACCCTGTCATTCTTGGACAAACAGGGATGGTGGGTCATTCAGGGGTGGAAGACTGGCTGAGAAATCAATGAGGACAGAAAGGGATGGTTCTACATTCATAGGAGAAGAGGAATGAGGATTCGGCTTCTGTGCCCTGTGAGGTCCCCAGGCAGTCATGACACACTCCAAGACACCAGCCCTGGCCCCTGCTTTTCCCTTTCAGGCCCAGTCATCTTTGTGATGCTGTGACATATCCTTAAAGCCCCCAAAGCTAGAAGCAAGAATTCCCTAGTGTACATGGTGGCAGATAACAAAAGAGATGGTTTTGCCTCGAGCTTGTTGTTCAGAGGAGAAAATAAAAAGAACTTAGGTATATTCAGCAGCAACATATGTGAAGCAGTCCTGATAAATCACATGCTATGTCTCCACAGTAAGCTGCCTGATGATTTTTTCTTTAATTTCTTAAAAATGCTTCCTTTCCTTTTCTTTTCGCTGATCTGTATTTTCCTGTTTTAAAATCTTATTTATTCTGACTGCATGGGTCTTGGCTGCTGCTGCATGGGCCTTCTCGAGTTGTGGAGAGCAGGGGCCACTCTCCACTGCGGGGCACCATCTTCGCACTGTGGTGCCTCCTCCTCTTGCAGAGCACAGGCTCTATGCATGTGGGCTTCAGGAGCTACAGCACTCAGGCTCAGCAGTGACGGCTCGAGGCTCAGTAGTTGTGACACAGGCTTAGCTGCTCCACGGCACGTGGGATCTTCCTGGACCTGGGATTGAACCCATTGCCCTCTGCATTGGCAGGCAGATTCTTATCCATGCACCACCAAGGCAGTTCTGTATTTTTATTTTTAATGCATCCTTTTACCTACTTTCCTCCCTCCTTCTCTACCTCCTTCCTTTTATGAAGAGCATGAATCTCTGACTGTAACACAGGGACCTAGCATAATAAATATTTGTTGAACAAATTAAGTGAATGAACAATTCTGTAGGCCGGCAGCTAGAGTCAATTAGCTTAGAATGCTTTCTTTCGTTTAGAATGAACCCCAAACAGAAGGCAGCATTACCCTTTCTTTGATCAAGAACAGTGTTTGGCAGAATTCAGACCAGTTTTAGGGTGGCCAGATCCTCCCACCATGTTTATTTCCTGTTGTAAACGTCCTACATCTGAATTGCCCTAGATGTTTGTTTAAAACGTACAATTCTTGGGTTCAGTGGCTGGACCCAGTTGAATCAGAACCTGGGCAGGGGCAGGAATTTGCATTTCTAATAAGCTCCTCGGAATGTTTCTTGTGTACACTCAAGTTTTAAAGCCCCAGCTGCCCTATATAAGTGTAGTTTGTTTGCTTTGCTCATTAGTGCTATAATCTTGAGCCTCCCTCTTATTCTTTATTTTTAAAAGTTCTTTTTTTTTTCTTTAAGCCTTGAGGAAAATAAAAGAGCACATCTCTTTGGGGACAACTCTCTGTTGAAAAGAATTGAGAAGTGAGTGAAATGATGACGGTGCAATAGCTTTATCATTATTCCTCTGTCTTGGAATGAGTTCCGTTACTTGACATAAATAGATTTTCTTTCTTTCTTTCTTTCTTTCTTTCTTTTTTTTGGTTATAAGATAATGAAAATATACTTGATACCTTAGAAATGAGTGATTTGTTTTATGTATTTAATAAAGCCTTTCTCAGGGTTTTAGTACTCAGAAATTTGCCTCACTGGACTTCAGGTTGTTGAGAAAGGACAGTTATTCCAGGCACTTCATTGGGTGGGTCCTATTGACCAATACAAACAAGAGGAGTCCACACTGATAGATGAGGCGAAAGCTACATTTTCTCACTTTGTGCTCTAGATCTCTTTCCCCATTCTCTGCACATCTTAGCTCTTAGATTAATTTTAGTTCTGTCCTCTGGAAACTGTAGTTAATTGGAGTTCAAGAACACACACACATAAATCAACTCAGATCACCATTTTCTATTCTTAATTATTCTTAACTGAGCTTTATGATAGAAAGGTTTATTTCAGGTGAATTGATACATTGCAGACCTGTATTCTATGCTGAAATATGAAAGTATCCTTTGTTTGTCAAAAACAGTTGAATGGTGGTGATTTCTTATAGTTTAATCTAATAGAAACCGTGATAAACTAGTCCGGATGTCTAAAGTTACTTTAAGTGTATAAAACATTCAGACATTCAAAGAGGTATAAAGAGTAATGCAATGGACACCCATGTACTCACCATCCAGCTTAAGAAATAATACACTAACCAAAACAATTGGAGTCTCCTCCCCAATGTCCTTTCCCCACCAAAGGTAACCTACATATTGAATTTGGTCCCTATAATTCCCATACATGTGTTTACATTTTTATCCCTTAAGTTTGTAACCAAAACAAAACATATTGTATTGTTTTACACCTTACTTTATTTAAATGATAACTAGGGACACAGGTCCTTTTTGTAACTTGGCTTTCCTCACTCAAGTCATGGTTGAAATTCATTCATGTCTATTTGCTTAGCTCTAGCTTACTGTTATTTTCAAAAATCAAGTAGCTGAAAGGATTTGCAGTAAAATCAACAGTGCATGGAAAAAGAAACACATTTCCTTTCTACAGCCTTTTCCCCAGCCTTCATCCTAAGCTTGTTTCAGTCTGTATCTTCTAAATATATTTGTATTGAGAAAGATTCCATGAGATTTGCTGAAGACAAAAAACACAGTTTAATACTAAACAACAGAAGTATGCTACCATCTTGGGAATCATGCTTTTACAAGAGTAAAAGAATAGTACAAAGTCAGAAAAGAGTCCCACCAGCTGGCAGAGTGCTGAAGAATTGATGCTTTTGAACTGTGGTGTTGGAGAAGACTCTTGAGAGTCCCTTGAACTGCAAGGAGATCCAACCAGTCCATTCTGAAGGAGATCAATCCTGGGATTTCTTTGGAAGGAATGATGCTAAAGCTGAAACTCTAGTACTTTGGCCACCTCATGTGAAGAGCTGACTCACTGGAAAAGACTCTGATGCTGGGAGGGATTAGGGGTAGGAGGAGAAGGGGACAACAGAAGATAAGATGGCTGGATGACATCACTGACTCGATGGACGTGAGTTTGAGTGAACTCCGAGAGTTGGTGATGGACAAGGAGGCCTGGAGTGCTTTGATTCATGGGGTCGCAAAGAGTCGGACACAACTGAGCGACTGAACTGAACTGAACTGAAACTGTATTATATGATGGAGTAGGAGGTGTGGGTAAGAATAAGAGAGGAATTGAATTAGTGAAGCAGGGAAGCTGGGTTCAGTGCTGAGATCTGGATTCAGTTTCTGGCATTTATTAGGACCTTGGGCAACTTGCCTAGCTTCTCTGTGTGCCTCAGTTTCTTTATCTGCAAAATGGGGATAATAAGAGGGTCTTATGGGGTTAATAAGAGAATTAAGGGAGGTTGCTACGTGAAGTGTTTGGCACAGGTTCTGGCCCGTATTAAATGTCATCAATATTATGATTCTGTCCCATTCTGCCCACCCCTGAGGGGCCCATATGGCTGGACAGGTCACAAGCCATGTAGTGGAACCTCAGACTCCTGAGAGCAGTCATTCAGGAAGGCCTCTTCGCCTGGAATGGGATCACGTAGTCACCGCAGTACATCTTGACGCAGTGCCTTAAATGCCAAAAAAAACTATTTAGAACATAATCCATGAGGCGAGGAGCTGGTGCTTATAGGGAGATGTGAGAAGCCACTCACATCTTATGGGGAAGGATTTGGGAAGCAGAGCTAAAGTTCACTGGAATTAGATAAACTCAGCTTGCACAGTCATCACCATCGGAGTGCCAGCGCAAGAACAGGAATGGCAGAACCTTGTCTTTGTTTGGGGTCCAGGTCTCTGTGTGGTGCAGGACTTTAGGGAGAGCTGTATTTGCATATTGCTGAGTAAGAGGCTCTTGCCTCAGCAGTTGACAAGAAACTAGAGAAATCTGTAATGTCGTTTTAAACTAAGGGGCATTCCCCTTCCAACTTGCTTGAACTTTAAAGGGACCCTTTAAATTCATTCAGAGCTGACTCAGAGTTTTTGCCTCGTATACTACTCATATTAATACTACGTGACTGATTGGAATTGATGGCGTGATGGGTGAAGATTTACGACCATGCTCAGGCACTGTAGGAAAAGTGTTGTGGTTGATTAGCACTGTCTGTCATGGGTGAAGAAATGGCAAATAAAGGAATTCGTGCTGCGTATCTGTCATCCATATATCCATTTAGAGTAAAGCAGGTCCATTTTACCTCGATAATTTACCCACTTTTCTTTTTCTTTTTTCTAAAATGACTTCCCTTGCCTTTTCTGCTGATCCAAATCTCCTTCCTCTTCTCTATCCAGCTTGAGTTTCATCTCCTCTAAGAAGCCTTCTCTGAGAAATCTAATTCACACTGTGTCCTCCTTACTCATGTTCTTAGTGTTTGTATTTTTAAATAAATACTTATTATTTTAATGCTGTCTCTCTCCCTTCTCAATATGTGTTTTTTTTTTTTTTTACCACGATGATCTTTCTTCTGAATTTCAAAAACATATCTGAATTGCTCTTCCTTAGGGCCTTTGAACTTTGTGTTCCTTTTACCTGGAACATCGTTTCCCGATCTTTACATGACTAGCTCCTTCTCATCATTAAGATCTCAACTTAAAGGTCTTACTTCCTTGGGCAACCTTCCCTGACCACTTCATATAGATTAACCCTCAAGTTCCTCTCTATCACACTACATTGTTTTTATTTTCATCTAAGCACTAACTACTATTGTTGATTTATTTGCTTTTTTGTCTATTATCTTCTCTCCTGCTCCCTCCTAACTTGAATGTAAGCCCCTAGAGAGTAGGAATTCTGACTCTTCCTCCTCATTTTCCTAGTATTTAAAACAGTGACAGACATGTAGAAGGTAGTCAGAGGGATTTCCCTGGTGGTCCAGTGGTTAAGGCTCTGCAATCCCACTGCAGGGAGTGTGGGTTTGATCCCTGGTCAGGGAACTAAGATCTCCCATGCTGCAGGGGATGGTCAAAAAAAATATGCTTAAACGACTGAATGAACGAACAGTATTGTACAGTGTCATCCAGTTGTGTGGGTTAAAGTCTCATCATCCTGCTTTAACAGAGGCTTTAGGCTTTAACAGAGGCTATAAGTTTATTTGTTGCTCACATAATAGTCTCTCGATATAGGAAGTTGGATACCTCTGCTATCTTCATATGTCCCTTTGTCTCTGGGATCAAACCAATGTCTCTAGTCTCAGCTCTGGGCTTCCCTGGTGGCTCAGAGGTTAAAGCATCTGCCTCTAATGCCGGAGACCCGGGTTTGATCCCTGGGTCAGGAAGATCCCCTGGAGAAGGAAATGGTAACCCATTCCAGTATTCTTGCCTGGAGAATCCCATGGACAGAGGAACCTGGCCAGCTATAGTCCACAGGGTCGCAAAGAGTCGGACACAACTGAGCGACTTCTTCACTTCACACCTTGCTTTTTCTGACATCCCATTGGCCATATCAAGTCACATGCCCCCTCCTAGCTGCAACGGAGTCTGGGAAATGTAGTCTCTAGCTAAGCAGTCACTTTCCAGCTAAAACTCATGAGTATTATTAAATAGAGAGTGGATGTTGAGGGGCAATTAGCAGCCTCTGCCCACAACATTACAATTTGACAAAAATTTACTGTTTCCCCTGTGTGAAACTTGGAAATAGGCACTGTGGTTTGTACAGATAAACACTGTGTATGTTCCCTGCCCAATAGAAGCCTACAATTTAATGTACAAGACAGGCAAGTAAATCTAGTACTTGGAGCCTTGCCCAGGGTAAGGGTTGTTAAATGAATGATGAAAAAATCAATTATCGAAGATTTATTATGTGCAGGGCGCTTTGCATTCTTGGTCCCACTTAATCCTTATAACAGCCTATGAAGTCGCCCTGTTCTCCAGATGAGGCTCAGAGAAGTGTTCTAAGATAGCCTGGGTTGGTGGATAATGTAATCAGTTGAGAGGCTATTTTCAGTTTGTTTTGTTTTTATTTTTAAATTTATACACAGTAAAATTCACTCTTCATAAAATAATTTTATTTATTTATTTTTGGCTCTGCTGGGTCTTCGCTCCTGCGAGGACTTTCTCTAGTTGCAGTGAGTGGAGGCTCCTCTTTAGTTGTAGCATGCGGGTTTCTCATTGCGGTGGCCTCTCTTGTTGTGGAGCTCAGGCTCTAGGGTATGTGGGCTTTGTTAGTTGTGACACACAGGCTCAGTGGTTGCGACTCCCTGCCTCTAGAGTGTAGGCTCAGCAGTTGTGGGGCATGGGCTTAGCTGCTCCGCGGCATGTGGGATCTTCCCGATCAGGGGTGGAACCCATGTCTTCTGCATTGGCAGGTGATTCCTTACTGCTGAGCCGCTAGGGAAGCCCTAAAATTCACTCTTTGTGGTACACAAGTCTATGAGTTTTGACAAACATACAGTAATGCAACCACTATCTCAGTCAAAGTAGAGACCCACCACTCCATCCCTAAATTCCCTCCTCCTGCCCCTGTGTAGTCAAACATTTTCCCCCTACTCTTAACCCCTGACAGCCATATATCTGCTTTTTATCCCTGCTCTTTATACCTTTTCCCAAAAGTCATATAAGTGGAATAATTATGTATATATAATGAAATGTGCCAGATTCAAAAGCATATATATCTCCCATATAAATCCTATATATAAAGGAATATGTATACATGTATATATGTTTCCAGTCTGGCACCTTTCATTATAACAATGCATTTCAGCTTCATCCACATTATTGCAGGTGCCAGTAGTTCATTCCTTTCTGTTGTTTAGTGGTACTCCATTGTGTGGATGTATCACAATTTCTTGATCCATTCTCCCCTTGAGTGACATTTTGGTTGCCTCCAGTTTTTGACAAATTGTGATTAAACTTTTAAGCATTTTTGTATGGCATTTTGGTGCAAATGTACAAAAACGTTTATTTCATTTGGGTAGCTATCTAAAGGTGGGATCACTAGTTTGAATGGTAAATATTTGCTTAACTTTACAAGAAACTTGCCACACTGTTCTTTAGGGTGACTGCAGCATTTTGCATCTTCCCCAGCCATGTACAGAGGTTCCAGTCCCTCTGTGTTTTTGCTGGCTCTTGACATTGAGTTCTTGTTGCTTTAAGTTACCTTGATAGTATTGCTGTCAGATTAAAACATATTTTGGTCTCACTTTTTTGAAAAAAAATTTATTCGAATATAGTTGATTTACAATATTGTGTCACTTTTTGCTGTACAGCGAAGTTAATCAGATTATACATATACATACATCCACTCTTTTTTAGGGAGAAGGAAACGGCAACTCACTCCTGTATTCTTGCCTGGAGAATTCCATGGACAGAGGAGCCTGGCGGGCCATGGTCCATGGGGTCGCAGAGAGTCGGACACGACTGAAGCGACTAAGCACGCACGCACACACTCTTTTTTAGATTCTTTTTCCATATAGGTCATTGCAGAGTTTTGAGTAGAGTTCCCTGTGCTGTATAGTCGGTCTTTATTAGTTGTCTGTTTTATGCACAGTACTATGTATATATATGTCAGTCTAGGTCTCCCAACTTACTCCTCCCTTCCTTTCCCCCAGTAACTATAAGATTGTTTTCTACATCTGTAATTCTATTTCTGTTTTGTAAATAAGTTCATTTGTACCATTTTTTTTAGTTTCCACATAAAAATGATATCATATGATATTTTTCCTTCTCTATCTGAGTTTTTTCACTCAGTGTAACAATCTCTAGGTTCAACCATGTTACTGCAAATAGTATTATTTTATTCTTTTGGTCCTGCTTTTAAACATAAATTTCTCCTTCAGAAAAATTCATTCTGTTTCATTTTGTGCCAGCTTAGATTCTCACTATCAAACTGAGTCTGTCCTCTTCTGGTATCCACACAGGTAACAGGGCGGTAGGGCGGGGGAGGGAGGGGGATTTTTTTTTTCCCTTGTGCTTGGCTAATGCAGCTCTTAACTTTCCCAAGGAAGGAGTGCCATGAAAATTTATTCTAGCCCAGAGTTTGAGAAAGATTTACCTTCAATTAGCCAGCAGTATATGTTGACCTATGCAAATTAAGCAATCATAATTCAGGTTACATTAAGTTAAAAATATACTTAAGTATGAATTTTGGTTATTAAAGAAAATCGAATATATCCAGGACTCCATGCTTAAGTAGCATCCTCATATTTTCTGAAAGGGCAAATGCTTCTGCATTTTTAAAGAAAGAACATTTTTTTCTTACCGAAGAAATACGTCTACAGTCTATAGAAATAATTCCCAACTGGGGGACAAAGTGGAGGGTGTCTGGGCTGTCAGGATTACTGGCAGGTGGTTCATTACATATGCACACATACTCCCCCCCCCCAGGATTTGGATCTTTTTACAGGTGAAATGTGTGTTCCCTCCTTCAGTTGAGAATTATTGCCATTGTGGGAGGGGAGTGGGCTGTATCTACTGGCCATAATGGGGCAGAAAGAAATTGTCCAGTAGAGTGATTCAGTACAGGGATGGCAAAGGGAGCAACAGGACACAGGGACTATTGTGTAGGGTGTTATCACAGGAAAGACAGGGTCAGCTGGCCAATCTGAGCTTTTTATTGTTTTATTGAGGAATTGTCCAGCTTGTACTAATAGGAGCCAAGTCAGATGCTGCTCCAGAACTCCAAGGAAACAGCAGACTCAACCTCTGTGTGACTTGAATTGGGTACTTTCCCCATGCCCGTGGAACTGGGAATGTATTGTCCTCCTTTTTACTGAATCTGACCACTACCTTATTTTCCTTTCTTTATTCATTGTTTTTCCCCTCATGTATCACCTGCATTCTGCCCTGAAGCAGCTTCTCTATGAACCTGTCGCTTTTCCCCTTTCCCCTTTCTCCTCTTGCACCAAAAGACCCTGAAGAAAAGAAATATCAGAATGACTGTCCCCACAACAGAACGGCTTGTTTGGTACTTAGGTTGTTTCTTGAATCTCTTTGCAATAGCAGAGAGACAGATTGAAGTTTAATATTGACAACCATCTTCCTGAATGGTAATATTGACAGCCATTTTCCTGAATGGTAGGGAGATGTGTGTGTGTATGTTTAGAGATTTCTTAAAAAAAAAATTTGCTGTGTATTTATTTTTTTTTACAGTGAATATAGCAATGTTTTTTTTTTTAACTTTTTTTGGAGTATAGTTGATTTACAGTGTTGTGCTAGTGTCTGCTGTACAGCAAAGTTAATTAGTTGTACATAAACATGTCAGCTTCTCAGGTGACTCAGTGGTAAAGAACCCTCTTGCCAATGCAGGAGATGTGACTTTGATCCCTGGATCGGGAAGATCCCTTAGAGAAGGAAACGGCAACCCAATCCAGTACTCTTGTCTGGGAAATCCCATGGACAGAGGAGCCTGGTGGACTACAGTTCATGGGCACACAAAGAGTCAGACTCAACTTACTGACTAAACAACAACAGATAAAGAACCCTCTTGCCAATGCAGGAGATGTGACTTTGATCCCTGGATCGGGAAGATCCCTTAGAGAAGGAAACGGCAACCCAATCCAGTACTCTTGTCTGGGAAATCCCATGGACAGAGGAGCCTGGTGGACTACAGTTCATGGGCACACAAAGAGTCAGACTCAACTTACTGACTAAACAACAACAGTAACAACAAACACATATCAACTCTTTCTTTAGGTTCATTCCCCATATAGGTCATTACAGACTGAGTAGAGTTCCTTGTGCTATACAGTAGGTCTTTATTACTTATCTGTTTTATGTATAGTATTATGTATATGTCAGTCCCAATTTCCCAATTTATACCTGCCCCCTTACCTCCTAATAACCATAAATTTATTTTCTACATCTGTACCTCTACCTCTATTTCTGTTTTGTAGATAAGTTCATTTGTACCCCATTTTTAGATTCTACATATGAACAATATCATATGATATTTGTCTTTCTCTGTATCTGACCTACTTCACTCAATAATAATCTCTAGGTCCATCCAGGTTGCTGCAAATGACATTATTTCGTTGTTTTTTTTTTTATGGACACGACCGAGTGACTTCACTTCACTTCACTTCACTTCCAGTATTCTGGCCTGGGGAATTCCATGGACTGTATAGTCCAAGGGGTGGCAAAGAGTTGGACATGACTGAATGACTTTCACTTTCGTAAGTAATATTCCATTTTATACACATACACACACACACACACCCCACATCTGTATTTATTCCTCTGTTGATAGACTATTTGAAGATTTTTGGAGAAAGTGCACAGTTCAACTTCAGACTCATAGGTTTCATATGACTTAATCAAGTCATTCATTTGCATATAATGATGAATGACATGGGGCCAATAGCTCTGAGGATATCAATTGTGGCAGGTAGGTGATATCTCCCACTTGTTGGTAGCTATATAATTTCTTTTTTCCATAACTGTTAGTGGGCTTCCCTGGTGGCTTAGAGGTTAAAGCGCCTGCCTTCAATGCAGGAGACTCAGGTTCGATCCCTGGGTTGGGAAGATCCCCTGGAGAAGGAAATGGCAATCCACTCCAGTATTCTTGCCTGGAGAATCCCATGGACAGAGGAGCCTACCTAGTAGGTTACAGTCCACGGGGTTGTAAAGAGTCGGGCACGACTAAGTGTCTTCACCTCACCTCACCTTACCTCATAACTGTTAGTGACTAACACTGAATGAAAAGAACAGAATTTTCCTCCCAGCTGTGATAAAGTTCTATAATACACAAGACTGTAAACTGTAGTTTTTGTATCAGTTAGCTATTGCTGTATAACAAACAGTCTCAAAAATCTCAGTGGAAGATGACAGACATTTAGTTTTGCTCACAAATTTGCAGGTAGATTGGAACAGTTCCTCCCCACAGGCCCAGCAAGCCAGCCAAGGCATGGTCTTTTCTTAGTAATGGTAGAATTTCAAGAGGGCAAGCCCAACTGTATGACATGTTTCAAGTGTGATTCTGTCATATCTGCATGAATCATGTTGACCAAATCAATTCACTTGGACAAGCCCAGAGTCAAGGGGCAGGAAAATACATTGTCTTTTGTGAGAGGCCCTTTGCAGTGCATGGCAAAGGGCATGGGTCCAGGAAATGGTGAGGAGTTTATTCTATCTCAGTGTGTAGAGCCACTGTTACAGAATTAGACAGACAGACTTGGAGTAAAGTCAATCTATGTTCCACCACTGACTGACTACGATTTGAGCAAATGACTTAACCTCTTTAAGTGTAGGTTTCTCATCCATCTGACAAACAATCATAATAAGATATCCACAACTTGGTGTTGTTTCAAGGATTAAATGAGATGATACACATAAGCCACTTATCAGAGTTTCTGGCATGTGACAAATGCTCAAAAAATTGTAGCTGGAAACGAAAGCTCTAAAAGAATAAATTCTTCTAAGGGTGTGAATATGAACTAGACATCTGCTTTTGTTATCTGCCACCATGAAAATGAATACTTCATTACCATTCCTGGGATTTTAGTGGCCTGGAGGAGTCTGTGAATCTCCGGCAATGCCTGACTTGGGTCGCAATGGATGATCTTAACAGATCTGAGCCTTGGAAAAGGAAGAGAGTTAAGCTTCCAATTGATCAGCAGGAAAACAAACAACAGCAGTCACTTAGGATAGCAATATTTCAGGGAAGCAAACAGATGGAAGGCCAGATTGTGACTATACCACACTCCAGGAATATATTAGAAAACATTAATGTATTTGTTCAAGTTAAATATATTAAACTTGTTGGGCTAACAATTGTAAGCAAAATAATATCCTTTAAAAAAATGCTAAAGTAGATTGCTGTGCTTTGATAGCTTTTGCAGTGAATAATAAGATTAGATAGTGTTTTTTTTTCTTGTGGTAGCCTACCTTATTTAGATTTTCCAGCTCATGGGCAAGAGCTGCCAATCTCAGTAATGCATACTTATGGAACCCACTATTGCCACAGTAATTGCATTTGCGATACGGCCGTTTTAGATGTTGTAATCCCAAGTTACACATGACCCAGTGAAATGAAGATGATAAGGCAGCTGGGAAGTGGAGCTTTTAATACTTTTTATCCAAGAGTTTATGTCTCCAATTTTTATGCATTTCCCAGTTCCATTAACAAAAGAAAAAAAAACCCTCTTTTTTCAGTAAAGTTGAAATGGATTTTTAAAAATAGTGAAACTTCCTTTCTCCAAACTCTTTCGAGATAAAATCTATAGCACCTGTGATGATCTGATGAATGGACTCTATAAAAGTGCTATAAAATGTCAGGGCTGGAAGAGCCCAGAGAAATCGTCCATTCCCCAACTCTCTCATTTATAGGTGGGAAGACTCCTTGCCTTGGAAAAGGATTAGAAGCTGATTGGGAGAACTTTTGCCTATTAGACTTGGATTTTTCTGGAAAGCTCTTCTCCTTTGTCTTGTGTCTCACCCAGAAAACTTGAAAATGGGTCACTGGAATCACCTCCTTTGGAAAGGAATGTGGAGTTCTTCAAAGATAGTGCCCTAACTGCTCTGTAGGTAGATATACAGAGTAGGCCAAAAATAAATTCTCACTCAGGAAAAAGAAAATTCGGCTTCACTTTTTAGGAAAGTGATGGAGAAGATGGGAGAAAGGAAAGGAGCTTTTATGATGCTGAGTGGTAAAAAGAGGCCTCGTTAGCTTTCTCATGGCCATGACCGTTGCTGATTGAGGCAGTGTGAGATGGAGACGCACATCTCCATGAGCTGAGCTGAGTGGACTGTGCACCCTTCTGCCCTTGCTTTAGTAATGACCCCTTGGTTTCCTCCCGGGGATGCTGCAGGTGACATTGGCTTCATCCACAGCTCAGCGGTGGGAAATTGCTTTCAGTGTGACCAGTTAGAGGTTTGCATTCTTGTGGCCACAGCGATTGGTTTAGGAAGAGATGTGCGAAAAAATCAGAGCCACTGAGATGTGATGACTCTTGAAATACATCCTTATTATGAAAATTTGTAGATCAACCCACAGTAGAAAAAGCAGCGTGGAGGATCCTCTCATGCCCGTAATTCAGAGTCAACAGTTATACAAGTCTGGCCACACTGCCTTTACCCATCCCTTAATTCTCTATCTTTGCTGAGGTTTCTTAAAGCAAGCTCACACATTTGCCATTTTGCCCCTACATATTTTAGATCATATTTCTAAACTATAAAGGCATTTTCTTAGATGACTACTTGATGTTGTTCAGTCTCTCAGTCGTGTTCAGTTTTTTTTTTTTTTTGACCCCATGGGCTGCAGCACACTAGGCTTCCCTGTCCTTCACTATCTCCCAGAATTTGCTCAAATTCATGTCAAAGGTGAGTTGAGTCAAAGATGGTATCCAACTGTCTCATCCTCTGTCATCCCCTTCTCCTCCTGCCCTCAGTCTTTTCCAGCATCAAGGTCTTTTCCAGTGAGTTGAGTTGGCTCTTTGCATCAGGTGGCCAAAGTATTGGAGCTTCAGCTTCATCATCAGATGACTACTGCAATTAGTTAAAACCAGTGACAGAACCATAGGTGTTTCTTTCCCATGGGTTTTGAACCTAGAGAGAATGCAATCTTGATAATGTTGGAAATGATGCATGGAGTCAAGGAATAAAGCAAATAGCAAAGACAGATTATAAAAATTAGAAAGAAACGTAAGAGTCCTGATGACCTGGTTTTGCTTCCTGGATCAAACCTTACCTGAACACGATACCAGTACATTAAATGAAAAAACAAAATTATATTATTTTTCTTAAGGCAGTTTGAGTAGGATTTTCTGTTGTTTACATACCAACGAAGGCTTCATTGATTCAGAAAGATGACTTCTCTCCTGGGATGATGGTTTCTTTCCCTCCAATAGTTTGTTATGAAGCCAGACCTTAGCCCAATAATTCAATAAATGAAAACACATAGATACATAAAGCAGACCTACTATGGAAGAGGAAAACCAAAGTATTCCCCTTTTCCTTTCAGTTCATCTTCAAAGAAGGAGTCTTGATGTGACTTTACTTTCAACTGCAGGCAAGATCCTCTTGAAGGTTGGATGCTGGGTGTAGATCTTCCTTCTTTTCCAAAAGTAGAATTTTCCTTCTCTTCTGGTAACATAAAATTGGAAGTGGCAAATCATGGGAGCAGGGAAATTGAGCACCAGCTTCCATCTGTTCCCAAGTCACCAGACTTGTGGAAGACCCTGCCCCCACATCTGTGGGGCAAAATTGGCAGATCCCAACTTTTAACTTCATATTTTCATAACTTTTTGAACTCCCTTTTTAAGCTTCTGTTTTTTTTTCCAATTTGTCCTTATGGCAGGAGTAATATTTACTGATGATCATGGATGAGCATTATGAATGCCCTGAACTTGTGTGCAAAATTTGGAGAGTGCAAAGTTCCATATAAGAATTTTTTCTAAGATTTCCCTGGCAGTCCAGTGGTTAAGATTCTCCCCTGTCTCTGCAGGGAGCACAGGTTCACTCCCTGGTCAGGGAACTGAGATCCTATATGCCACAGAAAAATTTTTTTTCTAACAGTCATAACTTTGATTAGGAAACCAAAGTGTTCTGAGACCCATAAAAGCTTAACACCCAGTGCCTTCTAGGTGGTTGTTAACTATTGGACTGTTCCCAGGATTTAACCTTAAAAGAATTCCCCACCCACTTTGGGTGGAGCAGAGGAACACACTGCAATCCCAAGTGTTGACTAGCTGCATGAAAAGCATCTGCGGTGGGGGCCAGTGAACTGCTCATTTTATGACAACTTGGAATTCAGTTGGCTGTGGTCTCTTAAAAGTTGAAAGACTTCCCTTTCAATTGCAATTCTGCTGCTCACATCCTGTGTGAATGTGGGTGTGTGTTTTTTTAGCCTTTCCGTGCATCATGGGTTGAATTGTGTCTCCCTTTGCCTCCTATACTCATATATTGAAGTCCTAACCCCAAATACCTCACAGTGGGACCTTATCTGGAAATAGGGTCATTGAAGATGTCATTAGTTTAGATTAGTCATACTGGAGTAGGATGGGTCCCTTATTCAATTTGGTTAATGTCCTTATAGAAAGGTAAAATTTAGATCCACACACACACACACACACACGTGAACACAAAGACAGACTGGAGTGATACAGCAGAAACTGAGAAACACCAAAGACTGCTGGCAAGCCACCAGAAGTTAGGGGGAGGACATAGATTCTCCCTTCTGGCCCTTAGAAGGAACCAGTCTTGCTGACACCTTGATCTTGGATGTCTAGCCTCCAGGACTGTGAGACAATAAATCCCTGTTGTTGTAAGGCCCCCACCTGTGGTGCCTTAGTCTGGCAGCCCTAGGAAGCGGATACTCAGGGTGAAGCAGACACGAAGATACACGATAGGATTTGGTGTCCAGCTGCAGAGAATGTGGCCAGTAGATGGTCGGTCCTTCAGGGTCCGCCTCAGCTGCAGAGCCACCTTGCCTGAGGGCGTGTCTTTCCTTGGAAAGTCAGCAGGCAGTGTCTGAGCCAGGTGGGGGCGGAAAGACCCGGCCATTTCAGCCCGATACAGGGTGGCTCCCATGGATAGTTTTTAATCCCAGAACTCCCCAGGGGGCTGGCCGAGGCTTTGTCTGGCCAACATTGAAGCTGACAATTCTCTGTCCAGTCTTGCTTCCCTCCTCCTTTGACAAGTTTGATCCCTAGTAAACATCTTGAACTCCAAACTCTATTTCAGTGTGTGCTTTTGGAGACCTCGACTTGTGACATGGGGATTCAGTTTTCCCATCTGCAAGCCCTAAAAACCCCTGGCATGGCCCTTTGCCGATGCTGGAGGAAGCTGAATCTCTGTGCATTCCTTTCTGTGTGTGTGTGCATGAGCTCAGTCACTCAATCATGTCTGACTCTTTGAGACCCCATTATAGGCCATCAGGGTCCTCTGTCCATCGGATTTTCCAGGCAAGAATACTGGAGTGAGTTGCCATTTCCTCCGCCAGGGAATCTTCCTGACCCAGGGGTCGAACCCATGTCTCCTGCATTGGCAGGTGAATTCTTTACCTCTGAGCCACCAGGGAAGCCCCATTTCCTTCCCTATGCCACCTGAGAAGGAAGTGAGAACCATGAAAAGGTCTTCCAACCCCAGCTAAAGAATTTAGCAGAGAATGAAACTGGCTGTTTGTTCTGGGGCTGGTTTATTGGGCATCTGGGGTCTCCAGTCAGTGTGTTTACCACGTCCTGTAGGCTGGAACCTCCACCCTCTGCCCTCTGGTGATAGGCTGAACGAGGACAGCTTGGACTACATTTCTATGAGATTCTCTGTGATTTCCTACAAGGAAATAGATGAGAGCTTTCCTGGTGGTCTAGTGGTTGAGAATCCACCTTCCAATGCAGGGGACATGGGTTCAGTCCCTGGTCCGGGAAGACCTCATATGCCGAGGAGCAACTAAACCCATGTGCCACATCTATTGAGCCAGTGCTCTAGAGCTCCTGAGACACAGCTACTGAGGCCCACTTGCTTACTTAGAGTCCATGCTCCGCAACAAGAGAAGTCAGCACAGGGAGAAGCCCGTGCACTGTAGCAAAGCATAGCCCCAATCCCTGCAACTAGAGGAAGGCCACACGCAGCGGTGAAGATCCTGCACAGCCAAAAATAATGGATAAACCTTAAAAAAAGAAAATAGATGGGCAGGGTTTCAGAGTGATCCTGGGCTGTCATTAATGATTTGTAAGAATTCTGTGTTGAAGCTGGCTGCATTTTGAAATGTTTAAATACTGAGGATGGGGAAGAGTGAGGTGTTCTTCACTTAGGGGGAAGGGAAGTTCTAAGTTCTCCAGGTTCATTTCATTTTATGGTGTACATGTATAGGAGAGAGAGAGGGAGAGAAGAGGTGGTGGGGAGAGGATGATAGAGGAAGCGAGAGAGAGGGAGAAATTTCAGAGAGAGAGGAATATGTTGATACATACCTGTGCAAGCTTCCGTCATTGTCTTTTTGAAGATTCAAGGGAGGGACTTTCAGTTGTCAGAGTCAGGTAGTAACAGTCACTTTATCCATCCCCCAATGCATGATGAAAACTGCCAGTCAAGTACAAAATACATGACCTGTTATTTAGCATTTTAGCTTCGGTAAATGTCCAGCTCTCTATTTCTATTAAATTTAAAGGAAATGCCTGTCTTCTAAAAGCTTAATTACCTGTGGATGCGTTTCAGAGACTTCATAGCAAACGGTGGATCAGGACAAGATTTCTTAATTTCCCCTCTTCACATGTCTGGTCTGTTTTAGGGGCTCTTGACAGCCTCCTGGCTTCTGCCTGTTGGTGTGGTTTGCGTGACCTCCCTCCTCATGTGTGCGTGTGCATGCTTCCCCGCTCAGTCGTGTCTGACTCTTTGTGACTCCTTGGACTGCAGCCCGCCAGGCTCCTCTGTCCATGGAATTTTCCAGGCAAGAATACTGGAGTGGGTTGCCATTTCCTACTCCAGGGGATCTTCCCAACCCAGCAGTCGAACCCACATCTCCTGCATCTGCTACATTGGCAGGTGGAGTTTTTACAACTGAGTCACCTGGGAAGCTCTCTCTGTCCTCTTCCTCTTGATTTAAGTTTCAGATGGAGGTATCATGTCATACCCTTTTGGGAGATTTCTCTCTTGAAGGTTTTCTAATTAAGTCTTCTAGAAAAAAAAATGACATTTCATTATGGAGAAAGGTTTTCTTTTGGTTCCAAAGACAGTAAATATTTCAATCAAATTGGTGCATCCCTTGTACTTTTTTTCTCTCCCATTCTCTTGCCCAGTGGGATGGTGGAGGAGAAAAAATCCATAAAGAAGCTACGTATTTTGTGTGTTTACTTGATTGCTTTGACAGGTTTCCAGTGGGCTGTGAAAAGTCTCAAGTTCATTTCTCGGGTTCAGGCTTGAATCAGATAAATAGGTTTGATTAAACATCCTTTTAAGCTTGTTATCAGCTTGGCAGGGACTCCTTTAAAAATGACCTTTTGTGTTACCTGATTGGCATTTTTGGGTAAGGTGGGTCCCTCTGAGGCTCCTCCCGGGACACTCAAGGGAAAACATGGGTCTGGGGAGTCAGGCACTTGCCTGTGGTGCTTGCTTTGGCTTATTTGTGAGATTGGGGCTTGCCTTTGAGACTCAGCTTGGGGGTGGAGGATGGCAACCTTCATTTCCAAAGATGTAACACCTCGGGCTTTGAAGTCCCACGCACTGGGGCTTGCACATCAGCTCTCTTTTTGCTGGAGGTGTGACCCTTGTGAGCCTTGGATTTCTCGTCTGCAACACGCAGGAGGATGCATAATTCTTGCCCCTGGGGTGGCAGTGAGAATGCAGTGAGTTCATGCAGGTGCATGCTCTTAGCACCGTTAAGTGGAGTTGAGCTGGCAGGATGTTTATTAAGGAGACCTCTCAGGATCAACACCAGTGAAAACGAGGGGATGGGAACAGGAAAGAGCAGAGGGAAAAGTTGGAGCTACGAAGAGGGCCCAATGATTGCTCCAACTGAGCCCACAGTGTGCTCCAGAGCTAGAATGGCCAGTGGGTCTGTGTCCTGAACATCCATCAATCACTGGTGTGGGCCAACCTGGGGTGCCAATGACCTCAGGCGGGGTGGCTCTGCAGCTAGGGTGGCACATCCTTCTTTGTAGGGGAGCCAGGGGGTGCATCCCTTGTCCACCATAGCTCTCAGTACAGGCTGGCTCCTCTTGTTATTACTGGGTCTGGACTGAAAACAACTCCTTTTGAATGTTTTTCACTTTTGTAAGATGCAGAGCACTGTCCTACAGTGTTCAGAGGAGTGTCCCGACCACCATGTTCCAGTCAATTAGTCATTTATGGAACGAACATGTATCGAGTGGCTCTTGCCATGTGCCAGGCACCATGCTGGGTGCTGGTCCCATCCACTGGCTTGCACGTGCATCTCACGTTCAAAATGAAGGTCTTATGTTTTGCAGAGTTAATTCACATGATGGGTAGACCAGGATGACTCCACACTACAAGGAAGGAAACATACACACTCTGTATTCAAAAAAAAAAAAATCATTTAGTTTGGCTGCTCCAGGTCCTAGTTGCAGCATTCAGGATTTCTGATCTTTACTGCGGCATGTGGGATTTAGTTCCAGAGATCGAACCCACATCCCCTGCATTACAAGGTAGATTTTTAACCTCTGGACTACCAGGGAAGTCCTAAGGAAACACACTCTTAACATTTGCACACACACACACAGAGGCACACACACAGATACAGCATCTAGAGTTGTTTTGAGGTATTTCAGTAGGTCCTCCAAGAAGTACACACTGAGACAGAGCTACAGGTGCAAGAGATTTATTGGGAGGTTGTTGATGCCAGTGAAAGACAAAGGGGGAAGGAAGCAGAACGGGCAAGGAGAGCCTTCAGGCCATCATGGAGATCTGCTCAAGTCTTGGCCAATCCAATGGGGGCCCTGGAGTAAAGACTGCCTATTAGAAGAACCCTATGTTGGACATATATGGCTAGGCTGTGGCACCCCTGCCATGCTTGTTGTTGTCTGGGGCTGCCTGAGAAGGCGGCCTTGCCTTGAATGCTGCAGTTGATCCTGAAGGTTCTCAGAGCTAAAGGAAATTCTTTCTTGAAGGAAAATCTCCAAGGCTGCCATGGGAAGTTTGCATGTGTGTGTACTCAGTCGCTTAGTCATGTCTGACTCTTTGCAACCCCATGGACTGCAGCCCACAAGGCTCCCCTGTCCGTGGGATTTCACCAGCAATAATACTGGAGTGGGTTGCCATTTCCTCTTCCAGGGCGTCTTCCTGATCCAGGGATTGAACCCATGTCTCTTGCATTGACAAGTAGATTCTTTTTCCCAGTGAGCCACCTAAGAAGCCCCATATGAGGCTTAGAGGAGGGCGTGCATGCACATAGCAGGTATGGCAGACATGTAAATGGACCCTGAGAATTTTTCCTCCCCTTCGACCTTTTTCTTTTGTGGTTTTGGATATTGTAGCAAGAAATAGTGGAGTATGAAAGGTCATGCAGCATCAGGAGACTAGGTAACCATGATATTATTACTATACAATCTGATGGGTGTTTCTTATATGCCAACCACTGTACTAAGCAATTTACATGCATGGTTTCCATGAATCCCTGCACAATCCTTTGAATTAGAGAACTGACTAACACCCAGAAAAGATGTCCTTTTCATTATAGGGGACTGGAATGCAAAAGTAGCAAGTCAAAAAACACCTGGAGTAACAGGCAAATTTGGCCTTGGAATACGGAATGAAGCAGGGCAAAGGCTAATAGAGTTTTGCCAAGAGAATGCACTGGTCATAGCAAACACCCTCTTCTGACACCACAAGAGAAGACTCTACACATGGACATCACCAGGTGGTCAATACTGAAATCAGATTTATTATATTCTTTGCAGCCAAAGGTGGAAAAGCTCTATACAGTCAGCAAAAACAAGGCTGGGAGCTGACTGTGGCTCAGATCATGAAGTCCTTATTGCCAAATTCAGACTTAAATTGAAGAAAGTAGGGAAAACTACTAGACCATTCAGGTATGACCTAAATCAAATCCCTTATGATTATACAGTGGAAGTGAGAAATAGATTAAAAGACTAGATCTGATAGATAGAGTGCCTGATGAACTATGGAATGAGGTTTGGGACATTGTACAAGAGACAGGGATCCAGACCATCCCCATGGAAAAAAATGCAAAAAAGCAAAATGGCTGTCTGGGGAGGCTTTACAAATAGCTGTGAAAAGAAGAGAAGAAAAAAGCAAAGGAGAAAAGGAAAGATATACCCATTTGAATGCAGAGTTCCAAAGAATAGCAGGGAGAGATAAGAAAGCCTTCCTCAGGGATCAATGCAAAAAAATAGAGGAAAACAACAGAATAGGAAAGACTAGAGATCTCTTCAAGAAAATGAGAGATACCAAGGGAACATTTCATCCAAAGATGGGCTCGATAAGGGACAGAAATGGTCTGGACCTAACAGAAGCAGAAGATATTAAGAAGAGATGGCAAGAATACACAGAAGAACTATACAAAAAAGATCTTCATGACCCAGAAGTCATGATGGTGTGATCACTCACCTAGAGCCAGACATCCTGGAATGTGAAGTCAAGTGGGCCTTAGAAAGCATCACTACGAAC
>SJYC01137336.1:0-61621 GCA_006408675.1 Madoqua kirkii
ACAGAAGAACTATACAAAAAAGATCTTCATGACCCAGAAGTCATGATGGTGTGATCACTCACCTAGAGCCAGACATCCTGGAATGTGAAGTCAAGTGGGCCTTAGAAAGCATCACTACGAACAAAGCTAGTGGAGGTGATGGAATTCCAGTGGAGCTGTTTCAAATCCTGGAAGATGATGCTGTGAAAGTGCTGCATTCAGTATGCCAGCAAATTTGGAAAACTCAGCAGTGGCCATAGGACTGGAAAAGGTCAGTTTTCATTCCAATCCCAAAGAAAGGAAATGCCAAAGAATGCTCAAATTACTGCACAGTTGCACTCATCTCACATGCTAGTAAAGTAATGCTCAAAATTCTCCAAGCCAGGCTTCAGCAATACGTGAACCGTGAACTCCCTGATGTTCAAGCTGGTTTTAGAAAAGGCAGAGGAACCAGAGATCAAATTGCCAACATCTGCTGGATCATGGAAAAAGCAAGAGAGTTCCAGAAAAATATCTATTTCTGCTTTGTTGACTGCCAAAGCCTTTGACCATGTGGATCACAATAAACTGTGGAAAATTCTGAAAGAGATGAGAATACCAGACCATCTGACCTGCCTCTTGGGAAATCTGTATGCAGGTCAAGAAGCAACAGTTAGAACTGGACATGGAACAACAGACTGGTTCCAAATAGGAAAAGGAATACTCAAGGCTGTATATTGTCACCATGTCATGCTTATTTAATTTATAATTTATATATATATATAATATTTATATATTATGAGAAACACTGGGCTGGAAGAAGCACCAGCTAGAATCAAAATTGCCAGGAGAAATATCAATAACCTCAGATATGCAGATCACACTACCGTTATGGCAGAAAGTGAAGAGGAACTAAAAAGCCTCTTGATGAAAATGAAAAGGAGAGAGAAAAAGTTGGCTTAAAGCTCAACATTCAGAAACCTAAGATCATGGCATCTGGTCCCATCACTTCATGGCAAATAGATTGGGAAACAGTGGAAACAGTGGCTGATTTTCAAAATCACTGCACATGGTGATTGCAGCCATGAAATTAAAAGATGCTTACCCCTTGGAAGGAAAGTTATGACCAACCTGGATAGCATATTAAAAAGCAGAGACATTACTTTGTCAACAAAAGTCTGACTAGTCAAGGCTATGGTTGTTCCAGTGGTCATGTATGGATGTGAGAGTTGGACTGTGAAGAAAACTGAGTGCTGAAGAATTGATGCTTTTGAACTGTTGTTTTGGAGAAGACCCTTGAGAATCCCTTGGACTGCAAGGAGATCCAGCCAGTCCTTTCTAAAGGAGATCAGTCCTGGATGTTCTTTCGAAGAAATGATGCTGAAGCTGAAACTCCAATACTCTGGCTACCTCATACGAAGAGTTGATTTATTGGAAAAGACCCTGGTGCTGGGAGGGATTGGAGGCAGGAGGAGAAGGGGACGACAGAGGATGCGATGGCTGGATGGCATCACCGACTCAATGGACATGAGTTTGGGTGAACTCCGGGAGTTGGTAATGGATAGGGAGGCCTGGTGTGCTGCAATTCATGAGGTCACAGAGTTGGACATGACTGAGCAACTGAACTGAACTGAACTGAACTATCCCACGCTATAGATGAGGAACATGAGACCCACAGGAGAGGTCACTTGTCCAAGTCAAATGGTGAATGAGTCCACCACACTCCTGAAATGGAAACTCTCGTGTTTGTGACCCTGACTGCCACAGAGCAGAGATAAGGCCTTGGGAAGATCACTCAAGGGAAAAACAAGATCTGAGAGCATGGTGTTGATTCTGTGGGCTCATGGCAAAGATGGCAAGTGGCTGATATGCTGGGAGGTTAGGGGGTGTCTCTGTGTCCCCTGGGAGGAGGTAAGGCTTGGCTTTTCCACTGTGACTCTAAAACCACTTTGCAGACAAGGTTGGTAGACAGGAAGGGAGAAGACATGGAGAGCGTTGAGGACAGAGCCTTAGAAACTTCTTTGTGTCTCTGTGTGAGCCTCTAAGGAGAGCTCAGATTAGACTGCCTTCCCCCTCATTAAGGGAGCAGGAAACAAAGTCTCTTCCAAATGAAAATGGCTGGAAATGCCAGAGGGCAGGGGTTGGAAAGCTGTTGTACTCTTTCCTGATTGAGTCAGGATTTTCCAGGGAGGGCCAGCAGCGTCACTAAAGCCCATAGCTGTTTGAATAGGTGCCTGGCAGAGTCCGGGATGGGGAACACCGCTTTCCAGTCAGGTCTACCAGAAATTAGATGCCTAGATGTAGGATTAACTGGAGGCTGGGCAGAGAAGATGTGGGGAACCAGACTGACTTCATGGCCTCTTAGCCCTGGCTTTGCTCATCTTCCCTTAATTTTTCATATAAGATTATCATTCAGTAATGATACTGTCTACCCTGTTTAAGTACTGTAAATGGGTCCCCATTGCTAATAAGATGAAATTCAGACTACCTGGTTGAGTCCATTGGGATCCAGCCCGCTCTGCTTTATTACTCATACTGAGCTGTCCCCTTTCTCTGAACAGGCCTTGCCCTTTAGTTTCCTCCTTGCTTTTGGATAGGCTGTTTTCTTTGCCTAGAAGGCCTTTTCTCCTCCTCTTCACTTCATAAACTCCTACACATCCTTCAAAAACTCGTCTTAAATTCGCCTTGCCTTTGACTCATTTAGCCTGTTTAGCCTGATTTTCCAACCTTAGCACATTTTAGGATGGACATTTCTCTGTTATGAGGGCTATCCTGGGCATTGTAGGGTGTTGAGCAGCTCCCTGGCCTCTACCAAGCGTCCCTGGCTTGTGGATGCATCACTTCCATCTCTCCCTTTATCATCACATGACCTTCCTCCTTGTGAGCATGAGTGTGTGTGTTCTCTTCTTCCTATAAGGACACCAGTCATCGGGCTTAGGGCCACTCTAAACCAATATGATGTCACCCTAGCCCATTACATCTGCCAAGACTCTGTTTCTAAATAAGGTTACATTCAGAAGCTCTTGGAAGACATTCGTTTGGCAGAGGGGAGTGCTATTCAATATTGTACAGAGAGTAAGCAATTTTGAGATTGTGTTCTGAGTAGCCCTGTTTTACCTGATTCCTCCCTTTTGCCTCAATAGCACAGGTGTGGAGGAAGTGAGGAGGGTCCCCCTGGAAGGTGAGTGGTGTTGACATTTGGGGAGCCACCGTATCTCCAGCCCAAACAGAAACAGCAGGTGACTCACTGGATGGCCGCGTGCAGAACAAATGAGGCCCATCCAGTCACAGCAGAGCAGCTCAGCGACTTGGTGCTGAATGTCTCCCCCTTGTGCAGTTCATTGTCTAAATGGTGCCTTGCATTCCCCTGATCCCTTCTGATGCAAAGGCTCACAGCAGATCTATGGGGGTCTGGGAGTTGGGTTTGTTTGCTTTAGGTATTTGGCTTTCTCTTTACTTTCTAGCGGATAATTTTCTAAGGAAAGCAAAGGAAGGTCACAGCGTGAGGTAAATGCACTCATTAAGGAGAAGCCAGAATAAACAGTTTGCGGCATCCCTAGGTATTCTTTCCCGGAAGCAGGTCGTAAACTGTTATTCAGCTTGAGTAAGTTTACTTGATAGCAGAAGGGTCTCTGAGAGAATGCCCAGGACGGCTCTGTAGACGTGACTGAGAAACTCATTTTTCTTTTCTGCTGATCTTGTCTCCTCATGAGAACCCACTGCCTATAAATAAAATGATAATCCTGTGAATAGGTTACATACTATTGATGGTAGCAGTGGTGTAATTAGGTCCATTTTTGGAATACCTGCTATGAACCAGGGCTTTGTAAATCAGTTTTGCGAGGGGTATATTTCTATTACCTGTGTGCCAGAGGAGGAGACTGAGGCTCAGAGAGGGTAAAAATATTTGTCTAAAGTCACACAAGGAGCTGTTCTCAGAGCCAGGCTTGGGACTCAGTCCTCTGGGCAGCCCCCCTTTTGCCCACAGGGAGCATTTCCTAGAATCTAGAAGGGTTATCTGAGCCTCTTCAGTGTCTCTAGGGGACCACAGCTGCTATCGGAAGAAATTTACATTTGGCCTCTGTGTTCTCCCATGAAAGGACCTGTGATTTACTGGGATGGTGCAGACCTGTGTCATATTCTGGCTAAGGCTCTTCCTAGCTCTCCTGGGACTGGGAGCATATCCTGTTACCAAAAGGTGTGTGGTGGGTCTGGCTACTTGCTGCTCGAAAGTCAATAAACAAGCCAGGTTGGTGGAAAGGAAAGTTTGCTTTATTTCAGATGCTGGCAACTGTGGCGGAGAGGGTGGCGGATGTCTGTTCAAAGGCAGACTGCCTCACCACCGCCCCCCACCCCCAACATAGCCCAAGCAGGGAGGTGAGAGCTATTATAGATAGAAGTGGGCGAGGGGCTACATGCGGAAACGGCACAGTCATCTAACGGCGTCTTCAAACTGGTCATCCGTGTCTGAGCAGCAGCACCTCGGTGGTTTTAGGTGCAGTTAGTCTTCAGTGCCGGGGTCCGTTTGCTCCCATTCCTTCATGTCTGGTCATTGTGGTTAACTTCCTCACCCTGGTGTTTTAGTATCTATGAGACAGCTCGCAGGATATGGCTCAGATTATTATCTACAGCCGTTGAGAAAGAACCGAAGGTCTTTGACTATGCTTTGTTGTGGTTCAGTTGCTCAGCTGTGTCCCACTCTGTGACCCCATGGACTGCAGCACGCCAAGCTCCCCTGTCCTTTACCATCTCCTGGAGCTTGCTCAAACTCACGTCCATTGGGCCGGTGATGCTATCCAACCATCTCATCCTCTGTCATCCCCTTCTCCTCCCACCTTCAATCTTCCCCAACATCAGGGTCTTTTCCACTGAGTTGGCTCATTGCATCAGGTGGCCAGAGTATTGGAGCTTCAGCTTGAGCATCAGTCCTTCCGGTGAATTTTCAGGGTTGACTATGCTTGATGATATATTTTTATTATTTGGTCCCCTTCGACTGTTTTCCTTTGTTTCTGCATTTCTTACTTCTCTGATTAAACTTATTCTTTGACTAAAGGTTTGCACAGACAAAAGGCAGGTAGAGGACATGATGGGGCAAGGACCATAGAGTCCTGCTCTGTTCCAGTCCCTGTAGGCTGCGTAACTCAGACTTTGTTGGCTGGCTTCTTGCCAGTTCTGGCCAGTGAGAGGCATTGAAAGTGGAAATGAAAGTGAAGTCGCTCGGTCATGTCCAACTCTTTGCGACCCCATGGACTGTAGCCTAGCAGGCTCCTCCCTCCATGGGATTCTCCAGGCAAGAGTACTGGAGTGGGGTGCCACACTGGCCTTACACTAAAATGTGGGAAGAGGGAGGAAACCAGGGTATTTCTGCTCCCTTCAAGGCTCCAGCTTCCACCAGGTGAACCTATTCTCAGGGGCCCAGGTATACGACTGTCTCCCTCCATCCTGCAGCTTAGGTGGAGGTCTTCTTTCTGCTATTACTAATCTCTGGGTGGCTTCAATATCGTTGCTCCCTCTTTGCCCGTGTGATCAAGTCCCTGCATTAAATTCTCTCTGTTGTAAATACTTCAATCCTTGGAAAATCCTGCCTTAGCTGCCTAAGTGACTTCACTTCTCTGAGCCTTGGTTTCCTGATCTGTAAAAGGGAATAATAATAGTACCCATCACCAGATACGTTTGTGAGGATTAAATGAGATAATTTTAGTTAAACCTTTGGTTCAGTTTCTGGCATATAATAATGGTGTTCCCAGGTGGGAGACTCTAGGCATGAGTTCCAGCAATTGAAGCACAATTAATTCTATAGTTAGCCGCAAAGACTTATTCTGCTTTACTTTTCTGAAAAGCATTTATTCTGGGTATGCACATTAATGAATGTCACCAGAAAAACACATTCCAGTGACAAAGACTTGGCATTTAATCTGATGTCTTTGCCCCTCTCATTTTCTTCCCTTTTCAACCTCAAGGAGGGGGCAAGCCAGCATTTTCTCACCATTATAGCCAGGTGGATGGAGAGAAAATGCTGAACTTTCAGAATTTCTTGGGGCTTCTAAAAGCCTGCATGTCATCATGAAACATAAGCTCATCTCATAATATGTCTTTCATAGAAGCTTCAGTTACTGATGCCAAGTGTCAACATATCAGATTGTTGGCTAATTTTAGCTTTCTCACCGACTGTCTCTGTCTAGCAGACATGTAATTAACACCCTGGTTCAGCAGGGATTCAGACACATCTCTACTCTGCATTATAATTGGGAGGCCTTGACCATCAGTGCTCAAGTTCAAAGTCTGGAAGTGCCACCTGCATATACCATTTGGATGTCACCTGTTCCTCCATACTTTCGGGATTGCTGGTCCCTTAAAAATCAGAATAAAAATGGTCCAGACACTCATCTATGTATTGTGAGAAGTCCAGTGCCTTCTTGGATATATCTGAGGATTCTCAGAGGGCTTTTGTATTCTTTATCATTTCTTTTTGGAATTCTAGATGGAGGTTATTATCAGTGTGGTGGATAGGGAGGGGGTCATTATCCCTCCAGGTCTGAAGGAGAAAGTCTGGTTCTTTGTTGGGTACATATTGCTCCTGACGTCACAGTGCTGTGAGGAACAGGGAGCTGTGAGACGACACGATGCACAGGTATTAGTTTCTAATGGCTGCTGTAACAAATTATCATAAATTCAGTGGCTTGAAGCAATGCATATTTATCATCTTAGAGTCATGCAAGCTAGAAGTCCAAAATGGGTCTCCTGGGGCTGAAATCAAGGTGTTGGCAGCAAGCTCTAGGGGAGAATTCACTTCCTTGTGTTTTTCAGCTTGTACCCACATTCCTTGCAGCATAGCCCATGCCAGGAGTCGTCTCTCTCCAGCCTCTTGCTTCTGCCATCTCCTCTCCAGCTTCTTCTGGAGTCAAATCTCTCTCTGCCTCCCATTTGTAATTATGTTCAGAGCTCACCCGGACAATCCAGGATGAAGATGCATGTTTGAGGACTGGTAAGGTTTCATGGGGAGATGTGGGTGAGATTTCCTTCTGGTTTGCCTTCATCTCCACTTTCTAGTAATGGCACACATGTGCTTTCACGCTCAGTCTTTGATCCTGACTATCTTTGAAGCCTTGAACTATGAAGGTCAAGTGGCTTCACCGGGTTCAGTCACTCACCAAAATTTTAATGAACACCTATTATGGGCAGGACCAATAATGTTAGCCACTGCGGGAGATTCAAAGATTTTCCTCATTTGTAAAGCAAAAGGATTAGACTATGGCACTAACATCTCTGTCTTTTCCTTAGTATTTAGAATCATGCTTCTTTCCTTAGAGGGCATTTCCTAATAGGCCCTCATTTGGGAGGAAAGCGAGTCTGAAAGACTGAAGATCTCCTTCAACCTTGAGACATGTAGCTTGAGAGCTGCCTCTAATGCCTTATGCACCAGAGACTGTGCTCAGGACTTGCAGTTGGTTACCTCATCAAATCTTTGCAAAAATCATGTGAAGACAGGCACCATCAGCAGCCTCATTTTGTTTTTGTTTTTAGCTGAGCCACTAGGCATGTGGGATCTTAGTTCCCCAACCAAGGATCGAACCTGTGACATGTACACTGGAAGTGTGGAGTCTTAACCATTTAGTCTCATTTTAGAGATGGGAAAACTGAAGCTTAGAGAGTCAGCTGACTTGCCCAAGGTCACACAGCCAGGGTATAATAGACCTGGGATTTGAACACAGTTCCTCCAGTCCCTAAAACCAGCCCTTATCCTCTGCTTTGATGTTCAGATTCTTCTAGTTGTTTTTTGTTTTTTCTTAAACCACTAAATAACTCAATGTGTATTCCAGGAAGAAGAATGCTCTCTTGGGTAACCACAGTTCAGTTTTCAAAATCAGAAGTTTAACATCTCCATAACGTTGTTATCGAATCCACATCCACTTTCAAATTTTGTCAGCTCTCTCAGTAATATATTTTCATTCTCTGTCCAGAATCCAATCTAGGTTTCTGCACTGAATTGAGTTGTCATGTCTTTTTAGCTTTCCCTGTCCTGGAACAACTGTTCAGCCTTTCTTCATTTCTTGACCTTGACACCTTCGAACCGTTCAAGCCCGTTATTTTGTAGACTGTCCCTCAATTTGGGCTTCCCTGGTGCTTCACTGTGGTCAGAGTTGGGCTATGTACTTTCAGCAGGGATAATGCAGATGTGATGCTGAATTCTCAGTACAGCGTATCAGGAAGTGCATGCTGTCGACTTGTCCTACTCCTGGTGAGGATCACCTTGATCACTTGATTTATATGGCCAGTAGGTTTCTCGACTGAAGGCTGCTATCTTCCTCTTTTTGATTAATAAGGAAGGTGTGGGGAGATACTTTGGATTATGTATATAAATCTCTCTTGCTGCTTATCAATGTTGGGCTTCCCTAATAACTCAGCTGGTAAAGACTCTGCCTGCAATACCAAGACCTTGGTTCGATTCCTGGGTTGGAAAGACCCCCCCTGGAGGAGGGAACAGCTACCGACTCCAGTATTCTGTCCTGGAGAATTCCACGGACCGTATAGTCCATGGGGTTGCAAAGAGTTGGACACAACTCACTTCACTCATCAATGTTTACCTTTTAGTTTTAGCATCCACTGAAGGTTTTCTGAAGGGCTTCCCTGCTGGCTCAGACGGTAAAGAATCTGCCTGCAAGGAGACCTGCGTTCAGTCCCTGGGTTGGGAAGATCCCCTAAAGGAGGAAATGATGATCCACTCCAGTGTTCTTGCCTGGAGAATTCCATGGACAGAAGAGCCTGGTGGGCTGTAGTTCATGGGATCATTTATAGTCAGACATGACTGACTGTTTCACTTTCACTTCTAACTCCATGATTCCCTTTACATTTCTTTGCTGCATTCTCCGATCAGGAGGGGCTTCCTTTCTCCCCATTTACTCATTTGTTCACATTTGCGTTGTCAGGGGCTCATGGAGTCACACAAGTCTTTATGAATTTGATCTCCTAAGCGGTTGTTTCCACAAATGTGCTGTCACTTCCTCGTTTGTTCCTGTTACCAACTCACTTCCTGTTTCATCCTTGGAAAATCCCAGGTCTTCCCACTGTCTAGAAATAGTCAGCTTTAGCTAGAAAGGAGCAAATTCCCAGACTTCCACCCTAAGAAGGAGGAGGGAGAGGAGCAAACGCTTGGGGATTTTACAGAACCACCACCAAGCCCCAGGGGAAGCCTGGGCTGGTTCCAGAATGTCTAGGAGCCAGGCTGCTCACACAGGTTCTCCCCCAGCGTGACACTGTCACTCAGCCTGCACTGTAGGGGCGAGGGCTGGTGAGGGGGTGGGCCACCCAACTTGCTGATTTCCTGGTGGTGGCCACCTGTATATACCAGGTTCTCCTTCCTCTGTGGTTGTGAAACGTGTGGGTGCCTCTACAAGAGGCATAAAAATTTATGAGCTTCCCCAAAACCATTTTAGATCCATCCTGCTGGGTTTCTTTCCGAAAGATTTAATCCAAATGAGGTTAAGTCCCCTTGTATCCTGCTCTTCCTTGCTTTCTTGCCATAGCACTCATTATGTCTTCAACATCATTTCCTTCCTTCCTCCTCCCTCCATTCTTCTTTCCTTCCTTCTATCCTTCTTCCTCCCACTCCTTTCCTTTTTTCCTTTTATAAACAAGCCAGTGCTCTTAAACATGTATTATGTGCTCATCTGTGAATAAGACAGACACACATGTCTCTCTCAAGCTCTCCAAGCATCCATTAAACAATTTCACATTTAAATATAGGATCAAAAACCTCGGTAAGTGCTGCCACGGAATGTCAGAGTAGGAAAGTACTCATTTTACAGATGAAGAAACTGAGGCACAGGCCCCACTGCTGCCTGGAGTCAAGGAAGGTCTAGAACTCAAGTCTCCTGACGGCTCCTCAACCCAAGCCCCAGTCTGTGAATTACAAACCCCACCCCTGGCTCTGTCCCAGTCCGTCATGGGCTTGCTCTCCGGCTAATTAACAATGCTTTTCTCACCTAGGAGAGATCTCTGGGAGTTGTAGGAGATCAAATATTTACCTACTCAACAAAGCAAGGTAAACTTAAGTCAATGTGGACATCTGTCTCCCTTGTCAAAGGCAGGCCTGAGAGGTGTGGGATCAGAAGGAGGTGGCTCTGCGGCGCTGGTCACATCGTCCCTGTCAGGTGTCTCTCTGGCTCTGTCTGTCTCTGAGAGTGTTTCCGCCTTGCTCTGTCTCCCTCTCTGGGTTTCTGCCAGTTTCCCTTTCTGTCCCTCTGGGTGTCTCTTAGTCTCAGTCTCCGCCTCTCGTCTTACCACTCATCACCCCCAGCTTCTTGCTGTGTGCTCCAGTCGTGCCCAGTTACTGGCGTGCATGCATGCTAAGTCACATCAGTTGTATCTGACTCTGTGCTCCTGGACTGTAGCTCGCCAGGCTCCTCTGTCCATGGAGTTCTCCAGGCAGGAATACTGGAGTGGGTTGCCCTTCCTTTCTCCAGGGGATCTTCCCAACCCAGGGGAAGATCCGACCCAGGGATTGAACCTGTGTCTCTCACGTCCCCTGCATTGGCAGGTGGGTTCTTTACAACTAGCGCCACCTGGGAAGCCCTGAAGCTCCCCCAAAGTGCCACGTTCTCCCACTCTCATGCCTGTTGCATGACGTATCTTTCTTCTTCCCCGGAGCACTGATATCTGTGTTCCCTTCCCAGATTTTTGCCTCCCTTTTTTATCTTTCAGATCTCAGTCTAAATGTCACCTTATATTTGAAGAGCCTAAACTCCATGAGGACAGGGATTTTTGAGTCTTTCCTTCATTGCTGTATCCCTCTTGAACAAGATTTTTATATAATAACTTATTAACTGCTTTCTTTCATTGCATCCAGAACAATGCCTGGTGGGTGCGTAGCAAGTGCTCGAGAAGTATTCATTGGATGAACCAGTATGTGAATAAACGGCAGGCCCGCCCTGATTGCCTCCTCACATCTCCATCTGTGCTCCCCCAGCATCTGATGCTATTGCTGTCATGGTCTTTATTATAACTGTTTAGTGCATTGGTTGGGCTGCTGTAACAAGATCTCAACAGCTGTTCAGAGGGGACATGTCTAGGTCAATAAATGGTCCTCACCATTGGTCACAGACCCATTGACCTGGGTGGACAACGGCTTTGCCATCCTCAATAACCTGGCAGCAGGAATCAAATAGCAAAGAAGCACACACCTGCTGTGTCATGAGTTACCCCTGGCAGCGGCGCAAACTGCTTCTGCTCACGTTCGCATTGGTCAGCATTCCCACGTGTGGCTCCATCTGTCTGCAAAAGACACTAGGAAAACCTGAGTCCGGCGTGTGCCCCGGAAGATGGTGGGGAGGAGAACAGGTTTGGTGGATAGCTGACAGCCGTGGCTACATCTGGTTACCTGTTTGACTGCCTCAGTGGACTCTAAGCCCTGTGAAGACAGGGAATATGTTTGTCTGGGTCATCCTTGTGTCCCTAGTAGCTAACCCATAGCCTGGCTCATTGTAGACCAGCTGTTCCAAAGTTTCCTGCACACGGGAATCATCCAGGTGTGTTTGAAACATCCTGATGCCCGTCACCCACTCCTGAATATGCTGGTGTGATTGGTATGATGTAAGACCTGGGATTTTTAAGCTTCCATGGTGATTCCAAAGTGTAGAAAGATTTAAGAATCACTCTGACCGACCCTGAACAAATGAATGCATGTTTGAATTAATGAATGACCAGCTCTGTCACCAGGTATTATTACCCTGTGCCTGTAGTTACAAACTGTATTTTGGGAGATGATATATTTTGTTTGACTTGTATGGAGATTGAATCTTTTATTTAAGAAATTATGCCAATTACCAAGATTTAAAAGCTGGAAGAGATCAGGTAACACTTTTTCATATCACGCTTTGGACTTTTGGTCTCTCTTTAAAAATGTAAATGATCTGTCAGTGCTGGGATGGTTGAGATGCTCAAGGGCTCTCGTTTTTGCCTTAGTCCCCACCACTTCCTGAGGTTCACCTCTCACCTTCTCTGCCCATTTGTTGTCTACATGGAGATTAAAGACATTTGCATTTGATACTGTTGGTCTAAGTAACTGTCTGTGTGTTATCGCAAGAATTCTAGTTCATCCCAGAATTAGTCTCCTCTGAGGAGCGAGAGAGCGAGAGTGATGTGTTTTCAAGGTCATTCGAGGCCAGGCATTCTTCCTGCCTCTGCCTTCAATCCATTTGATCGAACAGCCTGCAGCCCTGCCTTCTGGGAACAGAAATATATTTTGTCTGTTTCATCAGTGCTTGGAGGTGTGGGCAGAGGGCTTAATGGGACAAGCACTGAGCTGGGCGTTGGGATGTTTTAATTCTGCACTAACTCACTTAGTAATCTTAGAGATTTCTTTTTCCTGGCCTTCAGTTCTCTCATGTGTAGAAGAAGGCAGTTGAATTCAATCATCTTTTAATTCCTTTCCTACTCTCAGGGTGAGAAATTGGGCCCCATTTTAAAGAGTCTAGAGGTTTTTCCTCTTTGAAAAGGACCATTTCTGAGCTAGAAATCTGCTTAGTTTATGGCTCACTCCCTAAAAGGAAACTGTTCACATATCTTTTTCCGATAAAAATCAGCCATTTGCCAATGCTGCATGCAGCCATGCAAAGCTATATGGCTATTAATTATAAACAAATGATTGTCGTGCAAATCCCATTAACAGGTGCAAAAGAGGGGATTACATCTTTTGGGAGTGAACTTAAAAATTAATGTGTGGCATCTTTTGAAGAAGGGCTTCCTTTTTATCACTCAACCAGACTGATAGTTGTTTATAGCAAGCACTCCCGGAAAGAGATATATTAAAAACTCCAATTTACTGTGGGAGCGAGTTCTCACTCTTTTTCCTAAAGGAATCTCGCCAAGGAGTCCAGATGTCTCTATCTGCAGGACAGTCTCCCAATGGGGGGCTTAGTAATGCATTCTTGTCTGGTCACTGTTGAGGTAGCTGTGCATGCAAAGTGGTTTCTGATGGAAGGGGACCTCTTTTCTCCTTCACACTGAAGGTGAAGGAGGTAGCTTAGGGCTAGGTACTGTTCTTTCATCAGCGTGGAGAGCTACCGCATAAATGTCTGTCTTCCATCATAATGCTGCAATTTCATCTTTGCAGAATGTGCTTAAATTAGACACAGAGCAACAGTGATAATGTAGTGGACTTTGCAGTTGCATTAACAGTCATTATTTGGATTCTCCATACATAGACCCCAAGTCAGGGAGTCAGGTGTTAAGTTGATTTGTAAGAAACCAAGAAAGCCTGGGAGGTGAGTGGGTATATGAGAATGGAAGAGAAGGGACCAGAAAAGACTCAGTCACCAGTCAATTATCACTGTGGGCAGCTGGAGCTTAATCCCACTGGACAACTCTAGGGGTTACCATAGAGCATGATGGCCCACCCAAAAGAGTAAGGGAGCTGGGGTACTTATACGCCTCCTCTACCATTATTGGCTGCACGTTGCTCCCTGGGGACATTAGTTTCCAGTACATCTCGCTGCCATGAGCAAGGATAGACTAATATGTAGGGTGCACTACAGTGGTGAGCCCAAGAGGAGATGGGGGGGCACAAAAGTGCGTTCTACCACCCCCCAGATCAGCCTTTCTTCTCTTGATAGTGTCCTGATTTTCATTCCACACCTTTTTTCTATAGCCTTTTGTCTTTGTCTTTGTATGTTAATTGCTTAGTCGTGTCCAGCTCTTTGCAACTCTCTGGACTGTAGCTTGCCAGGCTACTCCACCCATGGGATTTTCCAGGCAAGAATACTGGAGTGAGTTGCCATTTCCTTCTCCAGGGGATCTTCCCAACTTAGGGATTGAACCCAGGTCTCCTGCATCACAGGTAGACTCTTTGCCATCTGATCCACCAGGGAAGAAATCAGCCCCCACTCTGGGATCTAGGAATGCAAATATATAGCTCAGGCATAAACTCATCATCACAGTCCTACCCTCTGACCACAGTTGCTGGTTCAAGATGAGCTTCTGGGGCAATTCAAGCCACGGAGAAGCTAAGGGATCTGGGAAATCTTTCCTACTCTTCTGAGAGGACTTCCAAAGTCAGCCTTCTCTTTCCTGTCTGGACTTGGGCAATAAAGCACACAGCCTTGGGAGCTATCTCAAGACCATGAAGGAGAGTCCAGTGGAAGATGAAGCTACCCTGAACACAGGGGAAAGGAACAAAACCCGAGCCTTTGTCTTATCATTGTGCTGCACAGTCACACTGTTCTTAACAATTAGCTTTCCATAGGACTTGTGGTTTTGAGCCAATGAATCATTTAATTATTTAAGGCAGTTTGAGTTGAGCTTTCTGTTGCTTGCGACTGCATTCTCCTTACATAATTCAAGTGAGAATACTCAGTTTGGACGAAGCAGAAGAAAGCGAGGACATGGGCTTTCTCATGTGCTGTTGGCTGGATGATGAAATGATAGGACTATTCTGGGAGGCAAATTAATCAGTTCAGTTGCTCAGTCGTGTCTGACGCTTTGTGACCCCATGGACTGCAGCATGCCAGGCTTCCCTGTCCATCACCAAATCCTGGAGCTTGCTCAGATGCAGGCAGCAAAGTGCTATGATCGTGAGCCTGCCCTTTGGAGACAGTTCTGGGTCTTATTTCTGGCTCTGCCAGTTTTTAGTTGTGTGATGTCAAGAGGTTATATACCTCTCGAACCTCAGTTTCCTATGAGAGACAATAACAACACCAGACTCATAGGATTGTTCAGAAGGAATGAAAGACTTGGCAAGAAGTCCATGTTCAATGTTTTGTAATGCTAATGACGACTCCTGTTATGAAGAAGAAATATGGTCACAAGGATCAGAAGCCCTTGCAGGCAGCAAAGTGCTATGATCGTGAGCCTGCCCTTTGGAGACAGTTCTGGGTCTTATTTCTGGCTCTGCCAGTTTTTAGTTGTGTGATGTCAAGAGGTTATATACCTCTCGAACCTCAGTTTCCTATGAGAGACAATAACAACACCAGACTCATAGGATTGTTCAGAAGGAATGAAAGACTTGGCAAGAAGTCCATGTTCAATGTTTTGTAATGCTAATGACGACTCCTGTTATGAAGAAGAAATATGGTCACAAGGATCAGAAGCCCTTAGAGTCTGCAACATTCTTTACTCAGCAAGTCGAACTTCTAGGAATTCACTGAGGAGTAAATAATCAGATAAATGCTTAAAGATAAATGTATGAGAATTTTCTTTGTACCTTTATTTACATTGACAAAAAATTTGGAACAATGTAGATATTCAGCAACAGGGTCTCTTTTATACCAATTACAGTATAAAAATATGATGGAATATATTTGAGATCATTGAAATGATACTGTATATGTAAGTATTGTAGTATTATGACATGCAAAGATATTCTTTACATATTAAGAGGGATGGAATTGGGTTTTGTAACAGTATGTATAGAGTCGTGCTGCCTTTAAAAGTGGGGGTGTGCACCCCATTGTTCAGGTTCCTCTCTCTGAGGGGGTAGAGTGTGGGACGGTGGGTAACTTCCAGTGTCAATTTTCTGTGTTGTTTGGGTGTTTAATCATGCAATGAATACATATTACTTTTATAATCAGAAAACAACAAAGTTCTTTCTATTTTAACAACACAAATCAAGTTCAGTTCCCTCAGTCTGTTAAATTGTCAAATGCTCCTTTGATGCCCCTGTGTGCTCAAAACATAAAATGCTGCATCACATGAAAAGGCAAGTCTTAATTTCAAAAACACCGAAAAATTGCTTCTTAAAATCAAAGAACTAGAAGGCATCAAGTTATAATTTATGTACAGTAAAATGCACAGATCTTAAAGTACACAGTTCAATGAGTTTTGATATATATTGTTTTTTTAAACATAGGGCCATACTTTATACCCTTTCTGCAATTTACTGTTTTTATTTAGCCGTGTATCTTGGACATTTTCCCCCATCTGTCTCATTCTTTTTATAGCTGCATAGCATTCCATCATTGTGACTGTATGGTCATTTATTTCCCCAAGTCCCTATTGATAGACATTTGGGTTGTGTCCAATATTTTTGCTGCTACAAACAGTGCAGTGAATATCCTTGTACATCTATCTTTGTGCCCTTGTGGGAGAACTTTTCATAGGTGGATTGTTATTGATGTCTAAGCACGATCGATTCAGAATGCTTCATGTAGAATGTTCAAGAGATGTAATCTCTGTTCTCAGAAGGGTACAGCTAAGCAAACATTATCTTGCTCACATTTCCCCATCATTATGATCCTGACCAGGGACCTCAGCTTTCACATCGACTCTTCCCAAAGGTAGGGGATTCTGGGTGGAGCCCACTTGATCCCCTCCCCCATCTTCAAATTTTATACCTAAGTGAAATTCTGTGCATTGGGTCAGGGCAACTTTGGGGTTTGCGTTTATCAATGAAATGCCAACTCTTTTCTGGGCTCTTTTGGGCTCTGGGGCAGTATGACGAGTATGAGGGATATATCCTCACTCTCCTGAGGCTGACATTCTAGTGAAAGAGGTAACAGACCAGGAAACAAATGAGTATTGCAGAAAAGTCACATTGGCCACTTCTTGGAGCCTCCCCTGGCAAATGGCAAGGCGTGGTGAGGATCGCCTTTTGTTGCCCTACCTTACGAATTACACTGCCCACTGCAACTGGAAATGGGGGGACATTTCTCTTTGGTAGAATGTATATTATTATTGTGTCTGTCCAGTCTGCAGAGAAATATGCTTCTCTCTCCTCATAGAGCCACAAAAACCCTGGGATTAATGATTTACCGGAAATAAACACCAGATTTCTTCGAGGCAGCAAAGAACAGTGAGAAGAGCACATGATTAGGGGACAAAGAGGCCTGGCTTTGAATCTCAGCTCTGGTTGGCTGAATAATGGCCCTCTAAAAGTGTCCATGTCCCTAACTCCCAGAACCTGTGAATATGTTATCGTATGTGGCAAAAGGGACTTTTGCAGATACAATTAAGTTAAGGATTTTGAGGAGGGAAGATGATCCTGGATTTTCTAGGATTTGGCAGATCAGTGTAATCAGAGGATCTTCATACAAGGGAGGCAGGAATGTCAGACATTTTTACACAAAAATCAGTAAAATTAAATGTTGTATGTGTGTGTTGATACAGTGTTAGATTCAGTTGCTGGTCCCATTCTGCACTCCCCTCTGGGGGTCCCATACATCCACACTCTAGCTGTGGTCTCATGGTGGGTTTTCTTCACCCTTTGATTTTGGACTTGGCCATGAGACTTGTTTTGGCCAATGGGGCCTGAGCTGACAAGATGTGAGAATCTTGAAATGTTTTTATGTGAATGGTCTTGCTCTCTTGTGTTTGATGACCAACCAAGAGAGGAGCGTGCCATGGTTAACTATTGCCCCTTCACCCTTGACCTTGAATAAGGAATGTGGAACAGGTTCAATCAGGACCTGAAGGGCAGCTCCAAGCAGAGCTACCCTGCTGAACCCAGTCAAGATCGACAGAACTTCAGCCAGCTCTTGGGTCCACGAGCATGAGAATGAATGATTATTCTTTAAAGTTTGGTGGTGGTTTGTTAGACAGTGTTATTGTGGAAATGCCATATCCATATACCTCTTTGTCTTGTTATTTGTCAATGTATCATGGAAATCTTTCTCTAATCAGTGAGTAAAGAGATCTCATTCTTTAAAAAAAATTATATAGAATGTCATTGTTTGGATATATTCTTGTTTATTCAACTAGTCTGTTCAAAGACATCTAGATTATTTTCAGTATTTTGCTTTTACAATTCTGCAGTGAATAACCTTGTACATACATTATTTCTTACAAGTCCAAATATCATTGCAGGATAAATTCCCAGAAGGGAAATTGCTGTGTCAAAGAATATCTGCATTCATAATTTTGATAGATATTGCCTAATTATGCACCATAGGACACTTCTACCAACAGTGCTTGAGAATACCTATATCCTCACAGCCTCGCTGACAAAGTATGTTATTAACCTTTTGAATTTTTGCCAATCTGATGGGGAAAATGGTATCTCAGTGTAGCTTTAATTTGCAGTTTTCTCCCCTCCTCTCCTTTTTTTTAGTGTGATTGAGCATCTTTTCAAATGCTTTAGAGTCATTTGTGTTTTCTATGAACTGCCTATTCATTACCTTTTAACAATTTTTCTATTAGATTGTCTTTTTCTTATTGATTCCCTCACTACATAATTGCTGAAGAAACACATGAATGGATTAAGATGAATTTAAATAGGGGGCACAAAATATCAGGGTTCAGTGTCCCAATTAAAACTCTGTAGAAGTGAGAATAGATCTGGCATGGTTGTGGTTATAGGTCACGTTCTTTGATAAAAAGCCTAGAGTTTCACGTTTAAGTGCCATTCCTGGTGGTCAGCTCAACAAGAGGCTGAAGCAACAAGATCCGAGTAGGTAGCCTTCTGGAGAGAAGGGCTGAGAATATCCAGAGAGCTCTCTGTCCTTAGCGGTAGTTGCAGTGGGAGTGGAGTGGAGTGGGACTGTATGCTTCCCAAGCCCAGAAGACCTAACTCATTCTCCAAGATGGGTGGTTGGGAGTGGATCTATGTGCTTTATACATAGACAAATAGGTGGCAGGTTGGCATCATAGTGTGGATATTAAGGGGGCAAGTCTGGTCTCTCACCTGGATGGAAGGTGTGTTAGGCCTAGTTTATGTACCTTTCATGAACCATGCGTCAGTCTTGCTTTCAGGCCAGAGTGAGCTTAGCTCATGCTGCTCTCATGGGGTTAGAGATGATGCTTGTTGCCACCATCCTTGCTATTGTCATTCTTCTTGTGGCAGCTGCTCTTGTCTCTTTTATCCACCGAGGCATGAGGCATTGTGAAGTTCAGTTGATTACCCACCTACATGATCAGCTGGGCGTTTAAGCCGGTTCTGCTCATGTGATTCACCAGAATGTGTGTGCACATACCCTTGAGATGTTGTACAGATATTCTGCAGTACCTGTCTATATAGGAAACCACTTCAAAACACTCAGATGGCAGCTCAGTGTTCCACACCCTGCTTGGAGATGGTTTCATTTCAGCCCACGTCAGTTACCACTCTCATCTGAGTGGCATTTGTTGCAGGATATGGATGGCCCGTAAGTCATTTGGCCGATCCTCCATTGAGAAAGATCAGGCTGTCATCTGCCTCCTGTTGTGCTTTCATAATTAGCGTGTCACTTGATGGATGGGAGGATAGGAAAGTGAAGGACTTGTCCAAGGTCATGTAGCTCTTTGGTGGCAAAGCTGGAATTGGAATGTAGGTCTCCTGATCCTGGCCCACCTTGTTTCTGGTTCCTCTACAAAGCTGCAGGGGCTCTGGGGAGAGAAGGGGAGTGGCACTGAACCCCAAGAGGCCAGTCTGGGGGATGGGTGTAGACGAACCCCCTGCTTCTGGGTGGTATCTCACTCGGCCATTGTCTTCATTCTCTGGCAGGGTCACAGCCACCAAACAACCTTCCTCCAGTGCCCTGTATGTCCCTCTGTTCCACAGCAGCACAGCAAGCCCCAGGACACGTCCCTGCGATGACAGATAAGTCATTGATCACCACTGAGACCCAGCTGAGAGCAGGATCTATTTAAAGAAGCACATGTTTCCAGGTGCTGAGTCACATTGAGCTGGACCAGGCAGCCCGAGTCCAGACAGTGTGGATGTTCACGGCACAGTGGCCACTGCAGCCTGGTTCAGACTCGGGCAACCACCCCAAAGAGGCTCTGAGCTGAAAACCACATTTAATAAGATGAAGCATGGCATCTCAAGCCCCACATCCGTCTCTAGATTTTAAATGTAGGTGTTTTCATTGCCCCCTCACTGACCACTGTTAGTGTTGTTTAGTTGCTAAGTCATGTCTGACTCTTTGCAACCTCATGGATTGTAGCCCTCCAGGCTCCACTGTCCATGGGATTTCCCAAGCAAGAATACTGGAGTGGGTTGCCATTTCCTTCTCCAGGGGATCTTCCTGACCCAAGGATTGAACCTGCATCTTCTGGATTGGCAGGCAGATTCTTTCTGCTGAGCCACCAGGGAAGCCCATTAGTGACTGTTAGTCTTTATTGAAATGGTGATCAGTCAGCCAAAACTGGTGTCCCAGAACCTGGAGCCTTTCTTTTCTGCCTCCCGTTACCTTAGAAGGCTTCTTAGGCAATGGCTATGTCTCCTCTACAGCTCCAGCTTTTGTCTTGCGACAAAAGACCCATGGGCTCTGGTAAATACCGTTTCCTCCCTCTGGCTATCCAGACTAGGGACAAGTAAGTGGTGGCATTTTACTGTGGCTAATCTCTGGTCATCTCACCATCCCATCGTGGCTTCTGATCTTTTCTGTCCCCCATACAATCAGTTTCCAGCCTTAAGTTTCATTTGTTTGAAATACTTACAGAGGCACCTGTTTTCCTGGCTGGGATCTGATTGGCACCAACCCATTAGAGGGTTTCATCTGGAACCCTCAAACCGTGGGGAATGCACCTGCTCTACACAGTCATCTGATCCATGAGGGACTTTGGTTTGTCCTGAGAAGAATGTTTCACCTGCTGGTTTGAAAGAGACAAGTCATCCTTTTCTGAAGACCCTGTATTCACTGAAAGCTCTCCATTCAGCAGACACCTTGCTGCTTGTCTGCATGGTCCCAGCTGGTCAGGGAGGAGCTCATCAGTGGGAGAACCAAAAGATGTATGTCACAGACACAGTAGAGAGGAGGGTGTGATGCTGCTACTGTATGTGTGTTATTACTGTTATGTCCAAATTCCAGGTTTTTGGAAGGAAGGCCAGCTTCCCTAAATTGGACTCTGAGATGTTAAGGGTGGTTTGTGAGATTATTTCTGAACAGCAAGCGCAGACATAGTTAAGTGACTACTCCACAGCTCCCCAATGTGCCTCACAGAAAAGAGAATGGACAAGCAGTGCTTGTTTCCCAGATGCAGACACTGAGATGAGGATTCATGTGAAAAGGATTTTGAAGAAGTGTTTCCAGGGGAAACTGTGAAGGGGGCAGGGAAATAGGGACCTCAAGGGAAGGAAAAGAGACCATGCCGGCAAGGGAGTTATTGTTCAGTCGCTTTGTGACCCCATGGACTTTGGCATTCTTTGTGTTCGTACTTTCACATGACTCCTGGAAAAAACCATAGCTTTAACTATATGGACCTTTGTTGGCAGAGCAATGGCTCTGCTTTTCAATACACTGTCTAGGTTTGTCATAGCCTTTCTTGCAAGGAGCAAGCATCTTTTAATTTCATGGCTGCAGTCACCATCTACAGTGATTTTGGAGCCCAAGAAAATAAAATCTGTCACTATTTCAACTTTTTCCCCATCTACTTGTGACAAGTGATGGGAGTGATCGTCACTTAATCCTGCAGGGGCCCCTCTGGAGACAGTGTGGTCAAACTTGGAGCTGTCCCTGTAAGTAGGTGAGGGAGCTGGAGTATTTACATCCCCTCACCTCCACTCTAGTATTCTTGCCTGGGAAATCCCATGGACAGAGGACACTCGAGGGCTACAGTCTGTGGGGTCGCAAAAGAGTCAGACCCGACTCAGCGACTAAACAAAAACAACCTGTTAGTCACTAGTTAAGGGAATTTATTCCCAGACTGTTGGGGTTCTCTGTGTCAACTAAGAGGCAGTCAATCTGCACGAAAATGGTAACGGGAGCTAAGGCAATCTGGACAGAGCCCTAACAGCAATAACCATGCCTTCCAAGAGCAAAATAGCTCAATCTTTATAGCCCCAATTCAAATCCTCAGCAACAGAGCTCTGATTGGTACTGTGGGAGTGAGGTGACCAGCCGTTTCCCAAACAGGTGTGGCTGGGGGATGGCGTAGGGCATTAAACGGCCCGTTTGAAGGAAGGCTGAAGGTGGAGCAGGGTTAATAAGACAGAGCTAATGGAAACAGGTGACAGCCCTAAGGATGTTCCTTAGCAGATGTCTCTTGGACAAACGCTGTGCACCCGGCATAGCAAAGACAAGACAAAGATAAGAGTGCCACAGCCTCTTCTCTGAGATAATACTGAGATGGGCATTTTCCAAACTCCCATGTGAATTGTTCAAGGGCAGGGACCACATCTCATTGAGACTTCTATTCACAGATATCTAGTGCATAGTCAGTGCTTAGCAAACATTGGTTGAGCTGATCTGATGTTGAGTTCAGCCGTGGGAGACGTAATGCTGTTGACATTTTGCTCCCACCCCCAGTGCCTGTCTCCTTGATCTCACCCTGTATATTTCCCTTTCAGTCATCTCATCTGACTCCACCAGAATGAGAAGGACCCACCAAGTGCATAAAGGAGATGCTGGAGCGGAACCCAGATGGGTAGAATGTCATGATGTTTGAGTTTCAGTCATAGCCTTGCTCGGCTCTGTGTGAAATCAGGGTCCCCACTTCCCCAGCCCAACGAGGGGCCTTGCTAAGGCTCTTATTCATGCCGCCATTAGGCAAGACAGTCGATGACATGGTCAAATAGTCAACACTGGAGTAAGACTGCCAAGGTCAATGCCAGCTCTTCCAATCTCTTGTTTGTCTTTCAGCTAGTTACCTGACCTTTCAGTGCTACAGTTTCTCACCAAAAAATTGGGCATGGTAATGATAGCTCTTCCTTATGGCCTTTTGTGGGGATTTGATAAGATATTAACAATATTCCTCAGTCATAAAAAAGAGCAAAATACTGATACAGGCTGCAACATGGAGGAACTTTGAAAACAGGATGCTGAGTGAAAGAAAGCTGAGTTGAAAGGTCGCATACTGTGTGATGCCATTTATGTTCAGAAGAGGCAAATCTGTAGAGACAGAAAGTAACTAGTGGTTTCCGGAGGCTGGGGGCAGGGAGAATGGGAAGTGACTGGCTATCTTTTGGAAATGATGAAAATGTGCAGAAATTAGATAATGTCAGTCACTGCACAGCATTGTGAACATTTAAAAACAACTGAACTGTAAGATTTTATATTTTATTGTAGTATGATTGATTTACATGTTCTGTTAGTTTCAGGTATATTGCAAAAGTGATTTAGATCTATCTATCTATATCGGTGTATATCCTTTTCAGATTATTTTCACTTATAGGTTATTACAAAATATTGAGTATCCCTGGGCTTCCCTGGTGGCACAGTGGGTAAAGAATCTGCCTGCAGTGCAGGAGGCCTGGGGTCGATCCCTGGGTTGGGGAAGATCCCCTAGAGAAGGGGATCATCGTTAACCATTTGACCACGTCATTAACTGGATTGCCTAATTGTGGCATGAATAAGGGCCTTAGCAAGGCCCCTCATTGGAGAAGGGAATGGCTCTCCGCTCCAGTATTCTTGCCTAGAGAATTCCATGGACAGAGGAGCCTCGCAGGCTACAGTCCATGGGTTGAAAGAGGCAGAGACAACTGAGCACCATTACTTTCACTTTCCCTATACTCTGCAGTAGCTCCTTGTTCATCTGTTTTATAGATAGCAATGTGTATATGCTGGAGAAGGAAATGGCACCCCACTCCAGTGTTCTTGCCTGGAGAATCCCAGGGATGGAGGAGCCTGGTGGGCTGCCATCTGCGGGGTCGCGCAGAGTCAGACACGACTGAAGTGACTTAGCAGCAGCAGCAGCAGCAGTGGGTATATGTCAATCCCAAATTCCTGATTTATCCCTCCTTACCCCTGCTGTTCCTGTTTGGTATGTATAAGTTTGTTTTCTATGTCTGTGGGTCCATGAACTGTACATTTTTAAATAGTGAGTTTTATGGTGTGGGGATTACATCTCAATTCAAACAAACAAACAGGAATATGTGGCTTGTGAAGTCCCTAGCTCACAAGCCAGTACTCCATGAACCATCCTCCCCCTGGGTTATTGCAGGTAGTAAGATGCCTAGCTAGTCCTCCTGCCCCTCCCATTGCTCCCATCACGTACTCAGTGGTACGTGAGTTACGTCACCGCTGCTCTCTCAATTCTTTCTCGGCTCCTGTGGCTCTGAGTACAAGCCCATGTCTTTACAGTGACCTACAGGAACCGACACCATTGGGTTCCTGGCTTCCTCTCTTACAGTGTCTCCTGGGATTCTTCCTGTGGTCTCTCTGCTCTGATCATATTAGCCTCTCACTGTTCCACAACACATCCTAGGTATGTCCCTACCTCAGGACCTTTGCACTTGCTATTCCCTTTGCCTGGAAAAAAAGTCCCTTAGATATCTGCAGTCTTGCTCTTTTGCCTTCTTCAGGTGATCACTCAAACATCACCTTCTCAGTGGGACCTTCCCTGACCAGTCAGTCACTGTATTTAAAATAGAAACCCCTTAACTGAGTGCTCCCTATTCGCCTGCTCAGATTATTGTAGTACTTATATTTATTGCCAGAATGTCAAGAGGGCAGGATTTTTCTGTGTCTTGCTTGCTGCTGTTTCCCCAGCACCTGGCACTGTCAGTACTCATTATTTTTTTGGCTGAATAGATGAATGTCAGTGCCTACTTTAATTGCTAACAAACTTTCTGAGACTTCTGCTCTTTTTTTATTTTCCTCTTGTGGTGTCTCTTGCAGATTTCAACCTGCCATTGTTTTGAGCCTTCTTTCTTCCTCCCAGCATATTCCTACTGGGTGGTGGTTTTAGAGGTAAACACTGTCCTTGTGGGATAATTATGAAGTTGCTCTAGAAAATAGTTTCATCTCCCTTTGAAGTGAATTCTCTTCTTCTTTAAAAAGGCATCAGAACCCCCTACTGAATTCTTCACCGTAGCGAAATTAGTTTCCTAAAGCTGATGTGGAAGCTAATTTGTGTATTGCTGTCAGTTGGAAGGCTTTGAAATTAATTGTCTTAGCTAACCTTGTTCGGAGAGTGCAATGGTACCCCACTCCAGTACTCTTGCCTGGAAAATCCCATGGACGGAGGAGCCTGGTAGGCTGCAGTCCATGGGGTCGCGAAGAGTGGGACACGACTGAGCGACTTCACTTTCACTTTCATGCATTGGAGAAGGAAATGGCAACCCACTCCAGTGTTCTTGCCTGGAGAATCCCAGGGATGGGGGAGCCTGGTGGGCTGCTGTCTGTGGGGTCACACAGAGTTGGACATGACTGAAGCGACTTAGCAGCAGCAACAGCAGCAGCAGCAGCAGCAGCAACCTTGTTGAAATCTAACCATGTTATGTTTAGTGCATAAAAACATTATCTCCGTGTTGGCGTCTTCAGGGATGTGGGTTCTGCCTTAGTCTGTCTCCAGGAAGAGAGTGTAATTTTTGTGGGTTTTGAAATTAAGATGGAGAACTCAGTGCTTGTGGGAAGAACTCACAGATTGGGATGCAGATTTTAGAATTTTAATTCTAGAAATATCCCTGAAGTAGACTGACTGTATGGCTTGAGGTCAGGCTCTTTTCTGAACCTTTTGGAAGGGGTACATCCTGAAATAATTTAAAATTACATTAGTAATACAGAAATATATTTTAATAAGAAATTAAAATTTAAAACCAAAGCCCAAACCCCTTTGATCATGACTCTCCCATGTTCTTGAAGTATCCTGTATGTTAAATATTTATTTTGCCAGATAATTTGCTATGCATCTGTGTACTAATGTGTGTATGTACTCAGTCATGTCCAACTCTTTGTGACCCCATGGACTGTAGCCTGCCAGGCTCCTCTGTCCATGGAATTTTCCAGGCAAGAACACTGGAATGCATTGCTATTTCCTCCTCCTGGGTTCCTTCCTAATCCAGGGATCGAACCGACGTCTCTTGTGTCTCCTGCATTGGCAGACGGATTCTTTACTGTTACCCCACCTGAGAATGCATTAATATATATAGTACTGTTATATGAACACGTGTTATACATACATGTATATAAAAATACTGTAAGATTGTAATTTGTGCACAACTGGCTTATTCAACCCAACAAGTGTCTTAAAATTCTTTTCACGTCAGTCATATATACATTTTATACTTTTAAATAACTTCATAGTTTTTCTACTCGTCAGCTCAGAGTATACAACAAAATGTCACAGACTGGGTGGCTTAAACAACAAACATTCATTCCTCACAGTTCTGGGGGCTGGGAGTCCAAGATCAAAGTGCCAAGTGATTTCGTTCCTGGTGAAACCCTCTTCTTGGCTCACAGCTAACCTTCTCTCTGTGTCATCACAGGGTGGAGACAGAGCAAACTCTGCTGTCTCTTCCTCATACATTAATCTCACCATGGGGTGCCCACCCTCATGTCCTCACCTAAACTCAGTTACCTCTCCAAGGACTCACCTCCTAATTCCATCACACTGGAAGTTAGGGGCCAGCAACACATGTCAGTGGGAGAGGATGACAGACACTCACCCCATAAGAGTATTGCATCCTACGGATAGGCCACTACCTACTTAACATTTTCTTTTTAAATTTATTTATTTATTTATTTTATTTGGCTGACCCAGGTTTTAGCTGTGGCACCTAGGATCTTCGATCTTCCTTGCAGCATGAAAGATCTTTAGTTGCAGCATGTGGATGCTTAGTTACAGCATGCAGGATGTAGTTTGCCGACCAGGGATTGAACCCCGGGCCCCCTGCGTTGGAAGCATAGTCTTAACCCCTGGCCCACCAGGGTATTCTCTTAGCTATTTTCTTATTGATGAGTGTTTAGGCGGGCTTCAGGTTTTCCTTATTGTAAACCATGCTGTAATAAATATCCTGTTCAGACCTCCTCTGTTAGGTGGATATCGAGAAATAGGATGCGGTACTGTAGTTCTGTCATTCTTAAAGCGAGAAAACTGAACAGGTTAAACTTGAAATCATTTCCAGTATAATTGGGTATAATTGGCATCCTCGGGGCCCAGGATTTGTTCTATGTCAATTCAAACAGATAACAGTCTGACCCCAAAATATAATTAAACACCATTCTGTTTTTACTAGGTTGCCCAGGAAGTCCCCGAAGGTAGTAGTGGTGTAGTGGGGAGTGGGCGAGAGTCAAAGTTAGGAGGACATTCTTTTAATGTCCTTTTAATGTGTGTTTGTTTTCAGGTATTATTTGGATTCTTTTGACTTCAGATAGAAATTGTGTTTATCCTTATGGAGGTTGGCAAACCAGTTTTATTTCCATTCGAATGATAAATTCACACATAGAGAAGAGGTGTGCATAGTTACAAATTAAAAGACGGAAAAGGATATGAGATTAGAACCCTCCCTCCCGCATCTGTTCTCTAGTTCTCTTGCCAGAGACATGTATTGATTCCAGTCTTTTATATCCTCTTGTCTATGAAAGCAAATTGGCTTAAACATAAATGGTACCATACTGAACACAGTTCGGACGCTGTCTTTTTCATTTTTTAACTCTGGAAAAAATTCAAACATAAACAGAAGTAGGAAGAACAGTATGATAAATCCCTCTGTACTCATCTTTCAGCTGAACAATTACCAGCATATCACCCGTGCTTTTTCAACTATATGATTGTGTCTTGGACCTGATTCCATTTCAGTTTGTGTAAACTTGCCTCATTATTTTCATGGTTGCTTAGGATTCTATATAAGGGGGTGCTTCCCTGGTGGCTCAGATGGTAAAGAATCTATTCTCAATGTGGGAGACCTGGATTTGATTCCTGGGTTGGGAGGAGCCTGGTGGTCTGCAGCCCACGGGGTTGCAAAGAGTCAGACACAACTCCCGTAATTCACTTTACGTGTCCTGTTGATGAACATTTGCATTGTTTCTAGTCTTATGTCACTACAAACAGTGCAGCAGTGTGTATTCTTTAACATTCATCTTTGGGCACATATGTGAATAAATCGGTAAGAAATTCCTGGAAGTGAAATTGCTGAGTCAAAGGCATATGCATTTAAAATATTGATATGGAATGCCAAATGGCCGACTAATGGAACTGTATTAATTCTTGCTCTCACTTGTAGGTATGTGAGTGTTCATTTCCCCCCATGCTCATCAACATAATGTACTATCACATCTTTTGTGTTTAAAATACACTCTGGTTATGTCTTCAGCCATGTTTTTCAAACCAAGTAGTGAGATCTGCTTCAGTTCAGTTCAGTTGAGTTGCTCAGTCATGTCTGACTCTTTGCAACCCCATGGCCTGCAGCACACCAGGCTTCCCTGTCCATCACCAACTCCAGAGCTTGCTCGAACTCATGTCCATCGAGTCAGTGATGCCATCCAACCATCTCATCCTCTGTCATCCGCTTCTCCTCTTTCCTTCAATCTTTCCCAGTGCCAAGGTCTTTTCCAGTGAATCAGTTCTTTGCATCAGGTGACCGAAGTACTGGAGCTTCAACTTCAGCATCAGCCCTTCCAATGAATATTCAGGAATGATTTCCTTTAGGATGGACTGATTTGATCTCCTTGCAGTTCAAGGGACTCTCAAGAGTCTTCTCAAACACCACAGTTCAAAAGCATCAGTTCCTAGAAGCTCAGCTTTCTTTATAGTCCAACTCTCACATCCATACATGACCACTGGAAAAACCATAGCTTTGACTAGATGGACCTTTGTCGGCAAAGTAATGTCTTGGAAAGTTAATTTAGTAGATAGAAATCAGCAGAGGATAGAATAGAACAGAACAGGGAATGGTAACGTGAAGTGTTGCTTTGTCAAACTTCTGCTTTAGCCTTGCATCTGGGTATTTGTGTATGTGAACTGGGTTGTGATGTAAAACATAGTTTTTACCATGGGTCTTGGTCTAAAGAGTTTGGAAAACATTACTACAGTGATGGCAGTTACTTTCTGGACCAATCTTTTATTCTCAACTCTCACTCTAAAATTAACACACACACACACACACACACAAATCCCTCAGATAGTCTCTTTCTTGCAGCTCCCCTTTCCCTTTCATCTCTCGTCCTGTCCTTTGAGAAAAATGTACTGATGCAAATTCACTCTCCCTTCTGTCATCTGACCCCACCTAACCTCATGTCAGATGTGAGCTGGTTGGTTTCACCAAAGGGGAGCTATTTACATTCAGAACACATCAGCCTTCCTGGTGAGGAGCCGTCCTACACAGTACAGGGCATTTAGAATTGTTGTCCCCAGACACTAAATACCAACAGCACCCTCTTGGTCACTGCAAGTTAAAATAATGCCTCTTCTCCACTTTTCTTAGTTCTCCTTAGGAGACTGTACCATCCCCAGTGGAAAGTCCTGCTCTTGGTTCTGGGGTGATGGGAACAATTTGGGCCAGAGTTCTACTTGAATAAGTCTCAATCACTTTTGCTTTAAAGTCCTTCCTGGGCTTTCCTGGTGGCTCAGTGGTAGAGTCCGCCTGCCAGTGCTGGAGACATGGGTTCAATCCCTGATCTGGGAAGATCGCACATGCTGTGCGGAGCAACTAAGCTCCTGTGCACCACAGCTTTTGAGCCTGTGTGCTGTAGAGCCCGGGAGCCACAGCTAGTGGAGCCCGGGCGCCTAGAGACCAAGCTCCGCAACAAGAGAGGCCCCCGCAAGGGGAGGCTTCCTTTGGGGAGAAGTTCTTTGCGTCTGTGAGGTGATAGTCTGAGGAGATTCTGATGAATTGTTCTGGGCATGTGTATCTGCCAAGGCCATGCCAGGAACCAGCCAGGAACGGAGGCAGGAGGTCTGCAGGGTATGAAAGGCAAGATTTAGAGAACCTTCACAAGGTTGTGCAGCAACCAGGGGGCTTGAACCAGCAGAAGGTTACAGCTCTCAGTCTTAAGGGATGAGAGGAGGGAAAAGTTACCTGGACCTTGAGAGAGAAAGTTGTGGAGAGGGCCACCTCACAGGGGCAGGGCCGGATGGCATTTGGTGAAGGTACTTGGCCAACCTATGGTGACCCTCCTGGAAGGGCACAGGGAAATAAATACACCAGCTGTCTCTCCTCCCATCCTCTGACCTCCTACCAAGACCTCCCATTCAGTTCAGTTCAGTTCAGTTCAGTCGCTCAGTCATGTCCAGCTCTTTGCGACCCCATGAATCACAGCACACCAGGCCTCCTTGTCCATCACCAACTCCCAGAGTTCATTTAGACTCACATCCATCGAGTCAGTGATGCCATCCAGTCATCTCATCTGCTGTCGTCCCCTTCTCCTCCTGCCCCCAATCCCTCCCAGCATCAGAGTCTTTTCCAATGAGTCAACTCTTTGCATGAGGTGGCCAAAGTACTAGAGTTTCAGTTTCAGCATCATTCCCTCCAAAGAAATCCCAGGGCTGATCTCCTTCAGAATGGGCTGGTTGGATCTCCTTGCAGTCCAAGGAACTCTCAAGAGTCTTCTCCAACACCACAGTTCAGAAGCATCAATTCTTCGACCTCCCATTAGCCAACCCTAATGAGCAAGGGAGTCCAGTGATGCAGTCTATATAGTTGAGCCTCCTGTATGCTTGGTCCTTACAGAGCAGGTTGGACAGGGTGGCGAGTACTCTGAAGGAGAAACAGGTAATCTGTCTTAGGGGACAGCAGTGGTGTGGACTTGAGAGGTGCTGGAGTGGTGAAGAACATGGGTGCCAGAGGCAATGTCCCCCTGGGCTTAGGTCTTTCGTCTTCTACTTCCTAGATAGTTGCCTCTCTGTGCCTCAAGTTCCCTGATCTATGAAGTAGGAATGATAATGGTGCTCGGTACATAGCTTGGTGTGGGCCAACGCTGGAAAGGAAAGTCAAGCATTCAGTAATACAGTTGAATGTATTACACGGCACATCAAGTACTTAGCCCAGTGATTTGTTGTTGTTGTTCAGTTGCCTAGTCGTGTCTGACTCTTTCCAGCCCCATGGACTGCAGCACTCCAGGCTTCCCTGTTCTCCCTGTCTCCCGGAGTTTCCTCAAACTCGTATCCATCAAGTCGGTGACGCCATCCAACCATCTCATCCTCTGTCACCCTCTTCTCCTCTTGCCTCAATCTTTCCCAGCGTCAGGATCTTTTCCAGTGAGTCAGCCCTTCACATCAGGTGGCTAAAGTAGTGATTGACACATGATAAATGCTCAATACATGTTAGCTCCTATTAGCATTGTCATTGGGACATTGTTCTTCAAGGCTTGTACAGAAAGTTAGTGGGGAGGAGAAAATAAATAAGACCTCACTTGAAGGATGGGGCTTTGCAGAAGCGAAAAGAGGTACAATGTAATGATGGTGGAATTGGTTCCCTGGTGTGGAAAAGATTTTTTGCTTCTTTTCCATTATGAGGCTTGACCTCAGCTTTGAAATGTTGATTGCTGGCACAAATTGAGTTTATTTTTCTCACTTTCAGCACTATCATCTTTTTCTTTTTTAAGAAAAATAATCTATAGGCTGATGGAACATATTTGAATGAAGAGATTAAATTAGTTTTCATTTGCCACTTTCAAATGTTTTACTCCCCTGAAGAGAAAGATTAAAGCTCTTTACAGAGGGGAGGGGGCGTATCACCTTTTTAAAATTAATGTTGATATTCAGCATTCCAGAATCTTCCTGCATTTCTTGGTGTCAGCGGATAGAATTATTTTGTTGCCCCCCATCACCACTGGCCATGGTGAAAGGAGAAGTAGGGGTTGAGGGAGGGCTGAGGATGCTAGAAAGGAAAGTCAAGTAACAAGTCTGCTTTGTAAAGAAAGGCACGAGGTGGGACTTCCGTGGTGGGCCAGTGGTTGCGAGCCCACCTGCCAGTGCAGGGGACACGGATTCTATCCCTAGTCCGGGAGGTTTCCACATGCCCAGGGCAGCTGAGCCTGTGCACCATAAAGGAGAATAGCCCCTACTCAGCCCAACTAGAGAAAGCCTGTCCGGCAATGCAGAGCCAGCACAGCCAAAAGTTTAAAAACTAAGGAAAAAAATAAAGTCACGAGGGAGGAAAGGGATACAAGGAAGATGTGGTCACAAAGGAACCAGCCATATTGTGAACATAAACCTTTAGATTGCTATCTTTAGATTGCTGATGTTATCATCTTAGATTAAGTGCCACAGGCATATGGAAAGTGGAAGGTAACCGCTGAAAGAATAGAAAGAAACTGTAACTTTCCTATTAGCAGTGGGGAAAATAGTCGGCAGAAGAGGCAGAGGGAGGACCATGCAAAATGCAGGGTAAACAGAAAGCACAAAATAAGAGGGTAGAGCAAAATTCAGATATCTCAGTGATTGAAACAGAAACAGACTCACAGACTTCAAGAATGAATTTATGGTTACAGGGGGAAGGGTGAGGGAAAGGGACAGTGAGGGAGTTTGGGACCTACCTGTACTCACTACCACATTTAAAATGGATCACCAGCAAGGGCCTACTGTATAGCACAGGGAACTCGGCTCGATGTCATGTGGCAGCCTGGATGGGAGGGGAGTTTGGAGGAGATGGGATACATGTATATGTATGGCTGGGTCCCTTTGCTGTGCACTTGAAACTATCATAATATTGTTAATAGGCTATATTCCAATATAACATAAAATGTTTAAATTAAAAAATCTCAGTAATCATAATAAATATGAATGGTCTAAACTTAGTAGTTAAAAGATAGAGATCAGAGAATTCCATGGTGGTCCAGCAGTTAGCACTTGGTGTTTTTGCAGCTGTGGCTCAGGTTCAGTCATTGGTCAGGAAACTAAGATCCTGCAAGCCACTCAGCACAGCCAAAAAAAAACAAAAACAAAAAACAAAAAACCCCAGATAAAAAAAAATAGAGAGCTATCAAGATGGAGAGTATGGGGGCAGGGTAGTGGTAATCCAGTATATCTAACACATAAAAACAGAGAAAAGTTGAAATATGTTTTTCCCCTCAGGGTGAATTATAATTGTGTCTAACATCTTTTATCACTACTTGCATTTCCCACTTTCTCTAGAGACTTCAAAAACAAGCATTTGAATTAAATGAGCTAGGGAGAATCAGGAGTGGCAGAGAATAGAAATGAGGGGATATCTATTGAGTCAGGTCTGTGCTGCATGGTTTTGAAAGGGAACAAACTCGTTTAGGATAGAAATGTACATTCTTGTATAGCCTATTAGTGAACGCTCAGACTATGGTGTCAGACAGACCTGGATTTGAATTCCGATTCATTTAGTTATTCATTTACTCATTTAACTAATATTTATTGAATATCTTCTATGTGCTAAGAAATTTGCTGGGAGATTGCTTTAATCTCTCCGTGACTTAGGTTCCTCATAGTATCAGTTATCTGTTCCTACAGTAATGTTATTTAAGAAACAATCACAAAACCCCAGGGGCACCTAACAGTAAGCTTTTATTACTGCTCACTAGTCTGTGGGTGGCCTGGGTGGAAGTGCCAGTCGGAGCAGGGCTTGGCTAGTCTTTCTGTGCTATATTAGGGGCTGAGGGTCTCGGGGAACTGACTGGTCAAGACTAGCCTAAGTGTCTCATCTTCCAGCAGGACACCTTAGGCTTCTTATTGGGCAGGTGTTTAAGAGAGGAAGCAGAAACTGCAAGGCCTTCTGAACTCTAGGCTCTTGACATCCTATTGGACAAAGCAAGACACAAGCCAGCCTGACTCCAAGAGTAGAGAAATTGACTCCATCTCTTAATGGGCAGAGCTGCAAAATCTCACTGCATTGTGAAGTCACATTGCAAGGACTGTGGGTACAAGGAAGGAAGAATTAGGGTCATTTTTTTTGCAGCCAATCTGCCGCAACCATCTTGTTATGCTAAGATAATATTAGCACCTACTTCTTAGAGTTGCTATGAGAATTCGGTGAGATCATTGCATACAAAGCAGTAATTCCGAGCCAGGCTTGCAGGAAGTGCTCAGCAAATAATAGCCATTTCTGCTGCTGTTGTTGTGGGAATAATTAAGGTTATTATTATTATTGATCTGAGTCCTCCTCATCCCTGGGCATCTGCTCAGTGCAGTTCAGAGGTTCAGATCCCCTAGCCAAGCTTTGCTCCTGCATGCTGATTGCTTTTCCTCTTAATAAAGGAGCAAGTCAGTTGATGGAAAACTTCCTTGATTTTTCGAACACAGGTGCCACTGTGCGTTAGCATCCTTTGGCCATTAGCTGTCAAGGCAGCCAGGGCAGAGATCTATTTAAAGAACAAGTAGGTGCATTTGCTTTTTGCCATCAAAGCTGTGCCAGGGAAAAAGACACATCTGAAGCGGGGGCAGGAGGGTCCTGGTATGAGACAGACCTTAGTTTGCCATCTGCATTTATTCAAGAAAGTGGAATTAATTGCTTAGTGAGGTTTGGTCTCCTCATGTTAATTAATGATGATGCAGCCAGATGTTAATGATTTGTTATTTGTTTTTATTTGCAAAGGAGGGAGATTGAGCCCTGAGTTAGAAATGCCTCACAGGTGGCATTTTTGCTAACTTCTATAATCCTGCTCACAATGCCTCAGCAGGCTGGGTGCTCCTAGCTGAGCTATGAGAATAGGGATTACTGAGTCGTGGTTTTGGTGGGACTCTTGTTTATTGCCAAAGAATGGCCAAGATGCTTTTCACCATGTGGGATAAACCTCAACGTGCTTGATGTTATGGGCCTAACATCAGCCTCCTTTCCAAATGGGAGGCACCAGCATCTGCAAAAAAAGGCATCTACATTGACAGAGAAGAGCAGAACAAATTTATCGATAGGAATCTCCACAAATTTTAATTTCTTTATAAGAAGGGAAACACCTTCTTTTGAGTTCCACCCCAAGACAGAAGAGCCAGAGATGAAATGTGTTTGTGATTCATCAGAAAACAGACAGATTTTATTTCTCTTATTTTTAGAAGTAGCTGTCTAGGTACTGGGCTCTGTCGAACGAGAGAGAGATTATATTTGGAAATCCTAATTGTGGAGAAGCTTTCTTTAAAAAGCAGCCTAATGCCAAACTGGCTCCCACTGATGCTTCTTTGGTTGTTTCTTTTTTCTCTTTAATCCTTCTGACACTCTGAAAGTAGTTCACACACAGAATTAAAAGAATCCATTTTGTCCTCCTTGATATTTACTTGACTTTGTAGTCTCTCTCGAGAAGCCCCAATCTCATCCTCTGGCGCTCACTTGGAAGAGTGGTGTCAGGAAAAATTTTAAGTTGAATTTTTTAGTTGGAACACTCAAATAGGCTAAAGAAGAACAAAACAAAACCCCAAAGCAGAAAGCAAGAAAGGAGAGTATTGGTTTACATTATGGACAAATGTAGAAGCTTCAGACATTGCTGGTTCCAGGCACACAAATAATGGCACCAGCTTCTTACATCACTCTCTCTTTTGCGTAGACTTCAGTCTCGGGCTGGACTGAAGCAAAAATGCCCCTCAGCAGCTCCAGACTTATATTCTACCAGCTTAGCAATCCAATGTAAAAGTATGCCTTCTTCCTAACAGCACTAGCACAGTTTCAGATGGGGACCTCATTGGTTTGCATCAAGTCCCATGCCGTTCTCTGTACCAAACACTGGCTGTTGTGGCCAATCCAGTAGACAGATTGGTCAGGCTATGCAGGGGCCAACCTCTGGAGTAGAGGGAGGCGTCAGGTTCACCCAGACCTCATGGACAGACTATAGGCGAGCAGTGATTCACTTGAAAGGCAGCCAGGAGCAGGGAAACATGTGCTGCTCCAGCAAAGGTAACAGGTGCTTTCTTGGATAATGTGCTAGTCTGGGTCCTTCAGGAAGCAGACACTGAGATGGGATTAAATACTGCAGGGCTTACTTAGGGGAAACCCCTGCGGGAGGAAGTAGCAAGGAGCTGGGAAGGCTTGCCGAGCCATCAGACTCGGCAAGTAAAGGGGAGAGAGAAGGAAGACTGAGTAGGAGTGTCCTGGACTCCCAGGCATGGCAAGAAAGTTTCAGCAAGGTGTCAGGAGTCCTCTCATGCCAGTCTCTGGCGGAGAAGTCCCATCTCTCCCCGATTAGGCCTGTTTTAGCATTCCTGCTGCATTCCGTTACTGGCTGGGAACAGCCCATGGGAAGTGTGGCCTCGTTTGCACCAATGGATTTGAGAGCACAGCAGCTGGGGCCCCAGTCAATTAAGCTTCCTGCAGCCAGAGCTTTGTAAGGCATGTTCTCATGGCTGTCACAGATAATAACTCACATTTGTAAAGTATATCATAGATTAAACGGTGCTATAATAGGTTTTAGCTTAATTAATGCCCATGATACAGATAATGATCGTCATCACCTTTTCCCATTTTACAGATGGAGAAGGTAAGACAGGAGAGGTCATGATTTGTCCAAACCCCTAGTCAGTGAAGAGTTGGACTCGGATCCTGACCTGCCTCCCTACCTATCATCCCCTCTCTGCACTCTTGTTGAACAGCATACCCCAAACTCCTGTCCACCTGGAACCTTATTTAGAAATAGAGTCTTTGCAGATAGAATTAGCTAGGTTAAGACCAGCCATGCTGGATTGGGGTGGACTCTAAATGTGATGTGATCGGGATCCTGGTAAGAAGAAGAGATAAGGACATAGCCACAGAAGAGACGGACAGGAAAAGCCCATGTGGTGACAGGCAGAAATCAGAGTGATGCGGCCGCAAGCCAAGGATTGCCCAAGAGTGTCAGCAACCCCCGGAAGGGAGGAGAGAGGCATGGGCAGGTCCTTCTCTACAGCCTTCAGGAGACAGCATGGCCTTATTGGCACCTCGATCAGTACTTTTAGCCTCCAGAACTGTGAGAGAACACATCTGTTGTTTCAGCCATCCAGTTGGTGGTAATTTGTTACAGTGATCCTAGGGCATTGTCATATCCTCTTAAAAGAACCTGTCACCTCTCTGATTTTCCTCTCTGTTTGTGCTATATGACTCTGCCCCCACTCAGCCCCATGGGCAGTACTGATTAGATAAATCCAAAGCCACAGAGTCTGGTAGAGCAAATATACTCCAAGTGAAAATCCAGTGATTAAGACTCCGCAGTTGCACTGCAGAGAGCATGGGTTTGATCCCTGGTCAGAGAACAAAGATCCCATATGCCGTGTGGTGCAGCCAAAAATAAAGAAAGAATCTTAATAATAAATAAATTGCACGTTAAATTTCACCCCCCCCCCAAAAAAAACAAAGAAACAAACAAACACGAGGTCACAGAGTCTGTGGTTAGTCAGTGAAACTTGCTCAGCCGTGTCCAACTCTTTGAGACCCTATGGACTATATATGGAATTCTCCAGGCCAGGATACTGGAGTGGGCAGCTATTCCCTTCTCCAGGGGATCTTCCCAACCCAGGGATCAAATCCAGGTCTCCTGCATGGCAGGCAGATTCTTTACCAGCTGAGCTACTGGGGAAGCCCCAAAGCCACAAAGTCTGTGGTTAGTTAGTTAGAAATACTTGATCAAGAAGACTTGGGCTATCTGCAGTTTAAGGATAGCATCTGAAAAAGAGACATAGTCATGTTGATATTATGTGTCCCCTGATGGGACAGGATGAGAAGGGATTCCTGCTTGAAGTTCATAGGTGAAAGTGAAATCACTCAGTCGTGTCCGACTCTTTGCGACCCCGTGGACTGTAGCCCACCAGGCTCCTCCATCCATGGGATTCCCCAGGCAAAAATACTGGAGTGGGCTGCCATTTCCTTCTCCAGGGGATCTTCCCAACCCAGGGATTGAACCCAGGTCTCCCGCATTGGAGGCAGACACTTTAACCTCTGAGCCACCAGGGAAGCCCAGTTCATAACTCCAGTCTAATCATGAGAATCATCAAACAAAGCCAGATTGGGGAGATGTTACGCAAAACATCTGACCACTACTCATAAGGTGTTTATGTCATGGAAGAAGGAAAGACTGAGAAATTCCCAGTTTGGACAAGGAGACTAAGAGATGAGAAGACTAAATGCAATGTTGGATCCTAAACCAAAAAAGACATTGGTAAAATCCATAAGAAGTCAGTATTGTACCAATGTTAATTTCTTAGTTTTGACAAATGTACCATGTAATGTAAGATGTTAACGTTAGGAAAAGATGCATGAAGGGTTTGTGGGGACTCACAGTTCTTCTGTAGGGCGTGATGGTAAAGCATCTGCCTACAATGTGGGAGATCTGGGTTCGATCCCTGGGTCGGGAAGTTCCTCTGGAGAAGGAAATGGCAACCCACTCCAGTATTCTTGCCTGGAAAATCCCACGGACGGAGGAGTCCAGTAGGGATTTTGACCTCACTCTTTGTGAGGTCACAAAGAGTCGGACACGACTGAGCCACTTTACTTTGCAGTTCTTCTGTAAATCTGAAATCATTGCAAAATAAAAAAGCTCATTTATGAAAATAAATCTCCATACATTTGAAAGGGAATAACACTGATGTTTCACTTCCCAGGTGGCACTAAGTGGTAAAGAATTCGCCTGCCAATGCGAGAGATGCAAAAGATGTGGGTTCAATCCCTGGGTCAGGAAGATCCCCTGGAGTAGGAAATGGCAACCCACTCCAGTATCCTTGCCCGGAAAGTCCCGTGGAGAGGGGAGCCTGGCGGGCTGCAGTCCACAGGGCCGCGGGGCCATGGCTGAGTGGCCAAGCACGCAGCACATGACGCGGCCGTTCAGTGGTGATTTTTACCGCCTTCAGGCTGAATAGGCATTCTTTGAACACTTGCTGTTTGCTGAGCTTTTTAACAGGTTCTTTCACATGTTTCAATCCCCCTGTGGTCCTTATAAACATCTAGGAAGGTAGATAAGCTTGCCCCCATTTTACAGGTGAGGATGGAGAGGCTCAGAATCATGTCTCCCTTTCCCTGCAATGAAGTGCAGCAGTATCAGGATGGGCTGATGAGGAGAAATGGTTTTGTGCTTTGATGCCTCTCAAGGTTGACTTGAGAATGACACATAAATTCTTATGAAAAGTACCCTCTGGAAATTATGTGATTCCCCCTAAAAACCAGTAAGCATTTTCAATCTCTCTCTCTCTCTCTCTCTCTCTCTCTCTCTCTCTCTCTCTCTCGGTTTCCAGTGCTAGAAAGGGCTGGCATGAGATTCCTGGGTTTGCTCTGAGTGAGCAGGAATGTCCCACGTGACTGCAGCTTTAGAAGCATCAGCTCTGGGGCAGGAGACTTGCAGCTGGCCTCCCCCACAACCATCACTCCCTCCCTTTCCTCCAAGCCTCCTCCATGTGGGACCCTGGGTGGATGAGTGGCCTGTGTTTCTTTCTGCTCAGTGTCTTTGCAGTTTCCTGAGCGTGGTGATGATGGTGGAAGACGCAGTGAGCTTTGGGCATCTAGCCAAGAGGAAGAAGCAACTTTTATCTAGGAAATAAATGGTTGGCAAAATGATGCCCCCAATCGTTCTTTCATTTAGCTATTTATTTAGTATTTATCCTGTTAGGTACATAAGACGGATGTAGTCCCTGTCCTCAAGGAACAGATATCTGGATGCAGCCAGCAACTCTGGCCGTGGTCTTGCCGGGAGATGATGATCTAGCATAGGTCCTTCGAAACTTGTCCACAGAGAACAGCATCTGGAAGACATGGGGCTTCTTGCAGAATCCCTCCACCACTGACAAATTCTAGTTATGATAACTAAGCCTGAAACTTAGGCTGGTCAGTTGTCTGTCTCCCCCATGTTTTGGATCTCATTGGAAAGAGACAAGCTGTTACAGTGGCCAGATTCGTGCAATGGGCACAGAGAAAAGGAGGAAGAGCTGGGGAAGACTCTTGGAGACAGCAGTTCCAGGGTCTTCCGTGTTTGCTCAACACAAATATGGTACTTAAGAGCATGGGCTCTGGTGTCAGACAGAAGTGAGCTGAGTCCCTGCTTGATTGCTTGCTACTGTGTGAGTTTGAACAAATATATTAGCTTCTCTGAGCCTCAGTCTTCTCATCCAAAAAAGGGAGACCAATCCTAGGACTTATTTTCCAGGGTTGCTATAATCATTAGACGATATCCTGCAAGTAAAGAACTTAGCTAAAATCCTAGGAAATTGCTATTCTTCTCCTTCATAAATTCGGGGAGGGGGGACTACCAGGGATCAGAAAAGAGGTTAGAGAGGTCTCCCTGGAGGAAGTGACCTTTGAGTCGTAAGCTTGGCAAGAGCAACAATGATAACACTTTTGCATCCTTCTGTATCCCTAGCATCTGGCAGTCAAGTTGGCTCTCAGCATGTTTGTTGAGTGAGTAAGTGAATGACTGGCCAGAACTTTGAAGGAGGGATATAGGTGCACATAGAAGGATCTTTCCAGCATTTCTGTCTTCCCTCAGACCGAAGTTATTAATGGGGTAGCTCAGCTGGTAAAGAATCTGTCTGCAATGCAGGAGACCCCGGTTTGATTCCTGTCAGGAAGATCCCCTGGAGAAGGGATAGGCTACCTACTCCAGTATTCTTCGGCTTCCCTGGTGGCTCAGCTGGTAAAGAATCTGCCTGCAATGTGGGAGACCTGGGTTTGATCCCTGGATTGGGAAGATTCCCTAGAGAAGAGAACAGCTACCCACTCCAGTATTCTGGCCTGAAGAAGTCCATGGACTATATAGTCCATGGGGTTGGGAAGAGTTGGACATGACTGAGTGACTTTCACTTTCAAGCCATATATATACCATTGTGTATGTTTTAAAAATTAAGAAAAAAATTTTTTGGTCATGCTATGTGGCATGTGGGATCTACTTCCCTGACCAGGGGTTGAACCTGTGCCCCTTGCATTGGGAGCATGAAGTCTTAACCACTGTACTACCAGAGAATTGCCTTGTATGTTTCTTTTTTTTTAATATAAAGATTATGTCTTTGGGGGGTTATACCAAGACTGTCAGAGTGGAGCTGCTTCACCTTCCCGGGTATGAAATATTTTTGTTGCTGTTGTTCAGTTGCTAAATTGTGTCCAACTCTTTGTGACCCTATTGACTGCAAGCACTTAGGATCTTCTGTCCTCCACTACTTCCCAGAATTTGCTCAGATTCATGTCCATTGTGTCAGTGATGCTGTCTGCCATCTCATCTTCTGCCACCCGCTTCTCCTTTTGCCTTCACTCTTCCCCAGCAGCAGGGTCTTTCCCAGTGAGTCAGCTCTTCTCATGTATACCACAGTTTATTTAAACAACTCCCCTGCTGTTGGATATGCAGGTTGTTTCCAGTTTGTCATCATGATAAGCATTGTCATGGTGATAGTCTCTGTTATTGTTCAGTCACTAAGTTGTGTCAAACTCTTGGTGACCCCATGGACTGCAGCACACCAGGTTCCTTTGCCCTTCATCTCCTAGAGTTCACTCAAACTCATGTCCATTGAGTCGATGGTGCCATCCAACCATCTCATCCTCTGTCATCCCCTTCTCCTGCCCTCAATCTTTCCCAGCATCAGGGTCTTTTCCAGTGAGTCAGCTCTTTGCATCAGGTGGCCAAAGTATCAGGGCTTCAGCATCTCTGTAATCTCTGTAGGTTAATTTCTTTAGGTTAAATTCCTTAAGAGACTCTCAGGGGTCAAAATTGTAGGTGCATATAATTTTTAAGGTTTTGGACACTTTACTGCTAGATCGCCCTCCAGGAAGGCTGTGTCACGTACATTGCTGGGTACCAGTCAGCTAATCTGATCACCAGCCCTGCTTCCCAAAAAATGGCCTCTCACCATGTCCACAGCACTTTTCACTGCCTTGCCTGCTTGGCCAAATGGGATTGCTGGAGAGAACCAGACTCTTCCTTTTTCAAGCCTTCCGGATATCTGTCGTGTCATGTTAGTGTTACATAAGTGTGATCTTAAGAAATTTCCTTGGAGGAGAGATGCTCCCAGATGTTGGAGCAAGTACTGGGGAGGGAGGGACACTTGGGGGCACTGGGAGGTTAGTCACGTGGCATGCCCCCCTTCCCACCCATCCGCTTCCCGTGTCTCCCGTGGAGGTAACCTTGTTCAACCTCTTTCCACTGCGCACACAGGACAGAAACAAGCGTCCTCTCTGTAGTGTGCGTCTCGCAGCTCTTTTATAGGCTTGTCATATACTGTTTTGTAATTTGGGAGACATTTTTCTATCCCTCCAGCTGGCCTGTAGCATGGAAAGGTAGAATCTTACTCCTTTCAGTATCTGCAGTATCTGGCAGAAGGTAATGATAAAACAAAAAATAAGATGAGGATAATAATAACAATAACAACAACTAATGTGCTGAGCATTTGCTGTGTGCCAGGGGCTTCCCTGGTGGCTCAGTGGTAAAGAATCTGTCTGCAACGCAGGAGACACAGGAGACGTGGGTTCAGTCCCTGGGTCAGGAAGATCCTCTGGAGAAGGAAATGGCAACCCACTCCAATATTCTTGCCTGGGAGAATTCCCTTGGACAGAAGAGCCTGACAGGCTACAATTGATGGAGTCACAAAGAGTTGGACAAGACTGAACGACTATCATATCGTATCAGGAGCTTCCCAGGTGGCTCAGCTGGTAAAGAATCTACCTGTAATACAGGAGAGCCAGGTTCGATCCCTGGGTCAGGAAGATTGCCTGGAGAAGGGCATGGCAACCCACTCCAGTATTCTTGCCTGGAGAACTCCATGGACAGAGGGGCCTGATGGGCTACAGTCCACGGGGTCGCAGAGATGGATACAGCTGAGCAACTAACACTTTCACTTTCAGGAACTTCACAGACTGTATCAAGCCACATATTTTATCTCATTGAATTATTCCCTTAAACACATGCTGTAGGTATTAGTATTGCCCCATTTTACAGATGAGGATGCTAAGGCTCAGAAAGATGAAGTGACTTGCTCAGGGTCACACAGCCAGTGAGGGGAAGAGGTGGGACTCAAGACCAATTCCCTTTCAGTCATTCTTCCAGGTACTTGGTGAGTATCTAAGTCACTTCATGAGGAGCCAACTTTCCCTTTGCGTGTGTGTGCTCAGTCATGTCTGACTCTTTGCAACCCCATGGACTGTAGCCTGCCAGGCTCCTCTGTCCATGGGATTTTCCAGGCAAGAATATTGGAGTGGGTTGCCATTTCCTACTCCAAACTTTCCCTTTGCTCCCTTCCTGATACTGGCTGATGAATGGAAGATACGGACAGATATCTGTTTTCAGCAGAAGTGAGGAATCTGGTTTATTTATTTTAAGAGGAAAGCCAGACCAGGGTTTGAGAGGGTCTTCTTGGAGGTGTGCTTTGAAAGACCCAATGGGATACAGTTCTGCCTCTCCTGACCTCCCCACTTTCAGTCAGAGTGCCTGGGATCCCTCCATTATGGATTCACTCTTAAAAAAAAAAAAACAAACCTGGAGCTTAAAGCTTCTTGTGAAAATGTGGATTCTCCCAGCAAATGTCAGTCCCCTCCATCCTTCATGCCTTAGTGGGCGTCAGGACAGCTGAACTTCTTTCTCAAGCTGCTCTTCCTCACTCAACTCTTCTTTCCACTTGTCCAAATTTAACCAGCTTAAAATCTCACTCCTCAGGCGAGTTTCCTGGCCTCTCCTAGCTTGTTCCGCTCTCTCCCTGGAGCCGGCAACTCTGATATTGATCATCCTGGGTGATGATCTAGCCCCAGTTCTTCTAAAATTGTTCAAAGCTAGCTGTATCTTGAAGATATGGGGCCCCTTGCAGAATCCCATGAACTACTGTCATATCCCATTTACAACTATACATGCAATTTCAGGTGGTCAGACACCCTCTTGCTGAGATTTTAGTAAAATAAGAGATACAAATATTAAACATTCTAAGAATAACTCACTTACTCAGCACTGCATGTGTTCTAAGCCAGGCTCCTCTGTCCATGAGGGTTCTCCAGGCAAGACTACTGTAATGGGTTGCCACTGCTTTCTCCAGGGGATCTTCCCAACCCAGGGGTCACACCTGCCTCTCTTACGTCTTCTGCACTGGCAGGTGGGTTCTTACCACTAGTGTTGCCTGGGAAGTCCACGTGCAGAACTGACAAAATAGCAAAGTGGTCTGGGCCCTGAGAACTCAGAGACACTCAAGACTAAACTGTGTTCTTGAACCATCCAGTCTGATGGGAGAGTTGGTTATAATATATGCTGGACCCGGGGAATAGGCTGTATTTCATGCGCTCATATGATGGACTAACATATGGTTAGTCTTCAATAAGTGTTATTTATTTGTTATAGGCAGGAGGAGAAGGAAACGACAGAAGATGAGATGGTTAGATGGCTTCATCAACTCGATGGACATGAGTTTGAGCAGACTCCGGGAGTTGGTGAAGCCTGGAGCGCTGGGGTCCATGGGGTCACAAACAGTCCGACACAACTGAGCGACTGAACTGATTTGTTATAGACCAGGAGCATATTCTGGAGGGGGCCTGGGGGTGCAAAGATTCTGCCTTCTTTCTTTATTTTCTTGTCATTAGACCATGCTTCTGAATTTCCTTGAGTAACTGGGGCTCCCAGCCCCCACCCACAAGAGATGCAGTTGCTAAAGGTATTGGGGCAGGCAGTTAGGTAAATCTAGCATACCTGGAGGATGGATTCAGGGCAGATAATGCTATTGAAGTGCTGGAAACAAAAGAGAAAATCAAACCTATTTTTGCCTTACATTGCATCAACTTAAGTATACTTGCATAGAAGAAGACATTATGTCACTACTGGAAATGAAAATGCAATATTTTTTTCTGATGCACTTTAAATATATAACATTTAAACCTTAAAAAAAATGTGTCTATAGGTCACCTAACATGACCCTTTTCACCTCAGCACAGCATGTATCACCCTTTGGAAAATGCCTCTCTTCAACAATGATCATCATCACTATAGTAACAATAATAAGCAAAAGTTATACACACGGGGTTTTCTATATGCCAGGCATGCTAAAGGATTTACAGATGAAAGGTTGTTGTTGAATCACGACACCGGGATTCTTGGCCCCCGGAGGAGAAGAATTCAATCCGGGGCCAGAGACGAGGCTTGAATCGCTCAGAGCTTTTATGTAATAAAGTTTTATTAAAGTGTAAAGGAGATAGAGAAAGCTTCTGACGTAGGCATCAGAAGGGGGTAGAAAGAGTACCCGCCTGCTAGTCTTTAGCTGCATGTTATATAGTCACCAGCAGTCTGTTAATGAAAGAAAGGAATGTCTCAAAACTTAGAATGGCACCAGGCCCCTCACCCATAAGATGTATTTTGGGATAACCTTAGCTCTAAATGGTTTATCTTGGGCCATAAAAATGATTAACTTGAATATTGAGGAAGGGCAGATCACCATATAAATAGTTTCATTTACATAGATTAGAGGAACATTATCGGAGTATTGACATACTGGTTTATCAAGTAGGTTCTGGGCCCAAAAGGCGGAACCGACTTGAAGACAGAGTTTGGGGTAAATGCACAGTACATTAGCATAGCTAAAGATAAACATTTTCATAAGAAAAAGGCAATGGTTAACTTTAAGTGAAACTAGGTGTCATTATAGCAACACAGAATTTTAAGAGAAACCTCTTTTTAAATGTGTATAGAGAAGGAGAAAATATCTCTAGTTTGTTTCCTCCTGCCGCTTAAGAGAGTTAGTTAATGACAGCTATATGAAGAGATACCGTTACAATCTCCACCTTACTTATGGGAACACTGAGGCACAGAGAGGTTGAGTAACTTCCTCCAGGCCACACAATTTGTATGTGATAAAGCCAGATTGGAGCCGAGCTAACTTTACCCTAAAACCTGACCTTTTAACCATTTCGTTATACTGTCTCTGCTGATGCTCCTTCTTCCAGCACCAGTAGTAGTTTGAGGTTGGATGTTTAACTGCACTCCTTGAGGAAAAAATGAGCCTAGTTAAGCACCCAGCACACAGTAGGTGCTTAATAAATGGTAACTGCTATTTTTTTAGAGTATATAACACTCATCCACATTCATTAGCTCAGTGAAATGTCCTAGCCACATTTGCAGGTAGCTGGGAAGGGTCTTGCAGTCCCATTTTACAGTTGGTGAAACTGAGGTTCAGAACATTCAAGTGACCTACCCAGGGTCACACAGCTGGTGAATGGGGGGAGCCCCAGATCAAGCTCATTGCACCAGAAGGCAAGTCCAAGTTTCTTTCCCCTAGAAGTGCCGTGCCTGATAACACTGAATCAACTGTAATACTTGTTGTAAGTAATACTTGTTGATTTGTTTTAAAAGTCCTGCAGCATCTCTCCTGTACTTAGCCATCTTTTCTCCAAAGGGCTAATGTACTTTCCTAAGACTAGTCCCTTTCGTGGTGGGACAGGATCTCCCAGGGCACAAAGCAACTGTGAGAGGAACCCAGCAATTCTCTCTCCCTCTTTAGCTCTTTCTCTTTTTCTTGCGCACTTGTCTCTGCTCTGTCTACTTGTTTTGGCTTTGACTTATCTATCCCCTGTGGTGAGTTGTGCTCCTGGAAAGCTGCCCTGTGACATCCTTCTCTTTTGTGGTCCCGATGATAGCATTTCCCTGGAGGCTCGTAAAAAAAGAGAAGGAAGGAGTGAATAAAGCATGTCGTGCCCTGCCAGTGCCATCCAGCGACAGAGCTTGATGGTTGGGCTGAGGCTTTGAGGGTGAATCTTCTCTCTTGGAGGACCTCCTTCTGTCTGCACTCATGTATAGTCGTGTGTGCACATGCACACCTGCACACACTTGTACACTGTATTGTTTAGAACAGGCAGTGATATGACTGAAGCCCTGGGTCCTCTGGCCAGGAGGAGGCTCAGGTGTGATTCCTGAGGCTGATTTGCCATGGGTTTCTTATTGTAGGGTCCTCCAGCAAACGTGCTGTATGGGTTTCCTATAGCTGCTGTAACAAATATCAACAAACTTGGTGGCTCAAAACAACACGGATTTATTGTCTTACAGTTTTGGAGTTCAGAGTGCTAAAATCAATCAAGGTGTTGTCAGGGCTGTGCTCCTTCTGGAAGCTCTCAAGGAGAATCTGTTTCCTTGCCTTTTCTAGCTTCTAGAGGCTTCCCTCATTCCTTGCTTTGTGGCCCCTTCCTCTGTCTTCTGGAGAAGGAAATGGCAACCCACTCCAGTATTCTTAGGAGCCTGGTGGGCTGCTGTCTGTGGGGTCACACAGAATCGGACACGACTGAAGCGACTTAGTAGCAGCAGCAGCAGCAGCCTCCATCTTCAAGACCAATGACACAACTCTCTCTCTCTCTCCCTCCCTCCCTCTCTTTCTCTTTATTTCTGTCTCCCTCTCCTCCTTTCCTCTGGCTCCATCTCCCTATCTCTCCCCACCTCTCTCAACCCTCTACTCCATTATCACCTCTCCTCTCTATTCCTCCTGCCTCCCTTTTCCCTTATAACACCACAGTGATTACACTGGGTCCACCTAGATAACTCAGGGTAATCTCTTTATCTCAAGATCCTTAATCACACCTGCTAAGTGGCTTAAAGCTCAACATTCAGAAAACAAAGATCATGGCATCTGGTCCCATCACTTCATGGGAAATAGCTGGGGAAACAGTGGAAACAGTGTCAGACTTTATTTTGGGGGGCTCCAAAATCACTGCAGATGGTGACTGCAGCCATGAAATTAAAAGACACTTACTCCTTGGAAGAAAAGATATGACCAGCCTAGATAGTATATTCAAAAGCAGAGACATTACTTTGCCGACTAAGGTCTGTCTAGTCAAGGCTATGGTTTTTCCTGTGGTCATGTATGGATGTGAGAGTTGGACTGTGAAGAAGGCTGACTGCCGAAGAATTGATGCTTTTGAACTGTGGTGTTGGAGAAGACTCTTGAGAGTCCCTTGGACTGCAGGGAGATCCAACCAATCCATTCTGAAGGAAATCAACCCTGAGATTTCTTTGGAAGGAATGATGCTAAAGCTGAAACTCCGGTACTTTGGCCACCTGATGCGAAGAGTTGACTCATTGGAAAAGACTCTGATGCTGGGAAGGATTGGGGGCAGGAGGAGAAGGGGACGACCGAGGATGAGATGGCTGGATGGCATCATGGACTCCGTGAACATGAGTCTGAGTGAACTCTGAGAGATGGTGATGGACAGGGAGGCCTGGCGTGCTGCGATTCATGGGGTCGCAAAGAGTTGGACACGACTGAGCGACTGAACTGAACTGAACTGAAGTGCCATTTGCCACATATGGTAACATGTTCACCACTTCTGAGGATTAGCATGTGGACATTTTTGAGGGCTGTTATTCTGCCCCACTCGCCAAGTGAAATGGGAACATTTGCTCTTTCTGGACAAACTCAGCACCATTTCTCTGGGAGACAGAAGAGCACGTGGCCCCTGAGACTGACTGTTCAGATTCACATCCTGCCCTCCCCACCTCTTTCTAGCTGTCTTACCTTAGGCACAGCACCTGGGCTCTCTGTGTCCAGTTTCTTCATCTCTAAGATGGGCATATAATGCAGTGCAACCTCATTTTGCTGTTACAAGTCATGAATATTGCTGGGGTGATAAAACATGATAGCTGGTGAATCATACGCACGTGAAAAAATGGAAGCAGCAATGTTAACTAGGATGTCATATAGCACAGTAGTTATAAACCTCGGTCCAAATCCCAGGGGTACCATTTATGAGCTAGAGGGCTAGTTGTTCTAGGCCACCGAGTCTCAGTTTTCTCATTTTTAAAAATGGAAATAAAACAATTGCCATCTTAACACACAGGATTGTTGTGAGGCTGACGTAACAGCATGGTCATACGAGCCACCCAGCACACGGTGGGTAGCTCTTGTGACAGTCGCCACCACCATCACCACTGTTTGTCTCTTCTGGAGGTGATGGAGAGTCTCAGTGCACTGCCTCTGGCCTCAGCAGCACAAGGACAGGCCAGGGCAGCTTGCTGAATCCAGGGCCCTGAGAAATCCCTTTGCAGTGCTCCATCCTCGAGAGGATCAGAGCCTGGCTGGGCTTAGTGAGCCTTGGGGTGTCTGGTGTCCAGGCACCTCCCTGCTGCAGAGCTGCTGGAGCTTACAGCTGCAGCTGGTTCTCTGAATGAAGCGTTCTCTCCAGAAGCTCTCAGAATGGAAGAGGGGTTTGGAGATGGTGACCAAGGAAGTAGGGAGGATGGAGGCAAAATCTGAGAAGGCAGGCTGGTTCCTAGATGGCATGGTCACTGGGGAAGGTGCAGAGCTCTGGTTTCAACCATATTATTATTTTTTAATTTTGCTGCAAAGCTCTGTTCCAATGAAGGCTTGGACAGATGCCCAGTATGCAAAACATTTAAAAGCGCAACTGCTCAGGTTGAAAGCAGGGGTAGAGGCGGGTGGTGGAACTCAGGCCTCACTTACACTCCAATAGGGGCCTCTTGAGAGGGGGCCAGTTTGAGACAAAACTAGCAGGGTAGCAAAAACAGAGGCCCTGGAATCAGACAGACCCAAGATTTGCATTTCTGCCTGTTCACACTTCTTGGCTGTGTGAGCTTTGGGGCTTTACTTCACCTGAGTCTTAGTTTCATCAGCTGAAAATGGGACAGTAATAGCACCCACCTCGTAGTTATAAAGATTGGCGTTAGCAACCACAAAGTGCTTAATACAGGTGGCAGATGTCTAGACATGTAGCAGGTGGTAGCTATTTTCGTTCCCTAGGGGTGATCTGAATTCATGACAGACCTTCCCAGAACATGTGCCTAATGCCAGGGAAGCTGTGAGGTGGGGGAGATGGGTAGACATTCCTTGGAACTAGGAGCCAAAAGACCTGGGAATTAATTGGATTTTGATTCCACCATCAGCATCCCATGTGGGTTTCTTGAATCAGTCTTCAGATGTCTACTGAGACATGTGCCTGATACTGCTCCAGACACTGGAAGACAGGCCTTGGCACCTGAAAGGCCTAAGGTCCAGACTCAACTCTGCTACTTTCTGTCTTTTTGGCTGTGGGCAAGCCACTGTCTCTCTCTGTTCCTCAATTTCTCCATGTGCAAAATGAGGGCATTGAACCTGTGTCATAGGATCTTTCTAGAAAAGATTCAATGAAGTTCTGCCAAAGAATTGTAGAATGCATTTGAACTTGACTCTGAGAGAGGCATCCTGAAGCATGGGCTTTGGAGTTATACAACCCTGGATTTCAGTCCTATGTCTGACATTTCTGGTGTAACATTATGCAAGAGACTTACTTCTTGAGTCTCGGTTTCCTCAACTCTAAAATGGGAGTAATAATAGTTCCCTCAAAAGGTCATGGTAAGGATTCAAGGAAATGACACATGTCAAGTCCTTAGCCAAAGGGCTTGCGTGTAGTTGGTTCTCAATAAAATGACAGCTGCCATCATCACCACCATCATCACCATCATCATGATCATCAATAAAGTGAAGCTCTAAATGGTCTCTAAGATCCTGACATTTTAAGCCCTGCTTTTCAAGGAGGGGGATTAGGTGATGAATGTGGTAGTTCACTCTGGGCCCTCTCAGTGGGACTGTCTAGAGGAAGGTCCTGAGTAAAGAGGGTTCTAATTCACTTTGCTGAGAAGTTCTAAACAGATCCTGGTCTATTTGAGATTTCCTGTCCTTTCCTCCCAACAAGCAGGAATAAGACCCATTGAGATCTGGAATGTTTGAAGCCATGGGAATCAACTTCTCTCTTTTTTAAAGAATTATATATTTTATTTTATTTTATTTTATTTTATTTTTGCTGTGCTGGGTCTTCTTTGCTCCACACGGGCTTTCTCGAGTGGGGGCTACCCTTTAGTTGTGGGATGCGGGCTTCTCATTGCAGTAGCGTCTCCTGTTGCATCACACAGGCTCCACACACCGGCTTCAGTAATTGTGATGCATGGGCTTAGTTTCCCCACGGCATGTGGAATCTTCCTGGACCAAGGATTGAACCTGTGTCCCCTACACTGACAGGCAGATTCTTATACACTGTACTACCAGGGAAGTTCAGTCAATTTCTCTTTATGTATTCCTCCTTTTAATGATTTTATTTGCTTGTCTGTAGAGTGATTTCACTTCAGAATATGAATCTGGGTCTTTGGGGTTTAGGTCTTTGGCCATGACTCAATTGTCTGGTTTAGACTTTTTATAATCTCCCAACTTCATCCCACTCAAACCGTGAACTGAAAGGTGAGGCTGGCATATACCATTCTGGACTGGCTGTCAATTCCTTTCTCCTTCTGTCAAGACATTTGAATCACAGGACAGATTATGGATCATGGGGTTATAGCAGCCCACAACTTGGATGTTCTTATTGTTGCTTTTTAACTTCTTGCATAGTCATATGCTCATTTTATGCAGATAAGACTTGGAGATGTTAAGTGACTTTTCCAAGGTTGTATGGGGGCTCGACTTGGTTCCAGAAACCTGTCAAGTGCTTTTTCAACTAAGCCATCCTGCCCCATAGAAATTTCCATTTCCTAAGCCTCATCTTCCTGCCCTGATTTTCAAGGCACCTGAGGTATAGGTCAGAAATCTGCAGTAGTGTGGGTGAGGACAGGTCATCTAGGCTGATTTGGTGGGGAGGAGCCATTTGGAGTCAAATTCTTTTCTGGGGTCAAACTCTTCTGAGCGAGCAGTGTCTGGGGGCGTATGTGGAAAGGGGGCTGTAAAGTTACAGCTTCTTTGCTTCGAGAGTGAATGACAAGATTAGAACAAGTGTGTGGTAGGTAGGCTGTCACTGACTTCACTGTGTGATGTCGAGAAGTCCCGTTCCCCGCCCCCCCCCTCCCCTGAACTCTCCCCCCTTTCTGCTCTAACCATCCAATTACTTAACTTCGCAGCCTGAGGATTCGCTTCCCGCCCATCCCCTCCACCCGCCGCATTTTAGCGCTGTCCGCGGTGCTGATCGCCAATCTCCCGATTGCCATTTCCATCAGCTAGGATCTCTGGTGCGCCCAATCTCATCTCCCGGGCTCCCACCCGTCTTTCTCCAGGTACCTCACACATAAATCACGGCGTGGGGAAGGCAGGCTTGACTCCCCCTGCTCCGGGAAACTGCTTCCCCCTCCCTTGCTCACACCGGGTTTTGCAGCAGTGGTGGCAGCCGCCACTGATTCCCGCACCGGGGAAGCAATTGATTCATCTACTGCCAGCAGCCCCGGAGTTGCCTACACGGACGACAGAGAGAAAGAGAAAGAGACAGAAAGGGAGAGAGGACAGAGAGAGAAAGAGAGAGAGATTCACAGAGTGAAAACCTTCATCCATGTGGAGGGCAGGCTGAGGGAGCCACTGTCTTTACCTTGCGACTGACTGGTCTGAGTTTTCTCCTCTTTCGAGTGGGGGCTACCCTTTAGTTGTGGGATGCGGGCTTCTCATTGCAGTAGCGTCTCCTGTTGCATCACACAGGCTCCACACACCGGCTTCAGTAATTGTGATGCATGGGCTTAGTTTCCCCACGGCATGTGGAATCTTCCTGGACCAAGGATTGAACCTGTGTCCCCTACACTGACAGGCAGATTCTTATACACTGTACTACCAGGGAAGTTCAGTCAATTTCTCTTTATGTATTCCTCCTTTTAATGATTTTATTTGCTTGTCTGTAGAGTGACTTCACTTCAGAATATGAATCTGGGTCTTTGGGGTTTAGGTCTTTGGCCATGGCTCAATTGTCTGGTTTAGACTTTTTATAATCTCCCAACTTCATCCCACTCAAACCGTGAACTGAAAGGTGAGGCTGGCATATACCATTCTGGACTGGCTGTCAATTCCTTTCTCCTTCTGTCAAGACATTTGAATCACAGGACAGATTATGGATCATGGGGTTATAGCAGCCCACAACTTGGATGTTCTTATTGTTGCTTTTTAACTTCTTGCATAGTCATATGCTCATTTTATGCAGATAAGACTTGGAGATGTTAAGTGACTTTTCCAAGGTTGTATGGGGGCTCGACTTGGTTCCAGAAACCTGTCAAGTGCTTTTTCAACTAAGCCATCCTGCCCCATAGAAATTTCCATTTCCTAAGCCTCATCTTCCTGCCCTGATTTTCAAGGCACCTGAGGTATAGGTCAGAAATCTGCAGTAGTGTGGGTGAGGACAGGTCATCTAGGCTGATTTGGTGGGGAGGAGCCATTTGGAGTCAAATTCTTTTCTGGGGTCAAACTCTTCTGAGCGAGCAGTGTCTGGGGGCGTATGTGGAAAGGGGGCTGTAAAGTTACAGCTTCTTTGCTTCGAGAGTGAATGACAAGATTAGAACAAGTGTGTGGTAGGTAGGCTGTCACTGACTTCACTGTGTGATGTCGAGAAGTCCCGTTCCCCGCCCCCCCCCCCTCCCCTGAACTCTCCCCCTTTTCTGCTCTAACCATCCAATTACTTAACTTCGCAGCCTGAGGATTCGCTTCCCGCCCATCCCCTCCACCCGCCGCATTTTAGCGCTGTCCGCGGTGCTGATCGCCAATCTCCCGATTGCCATTTCCATCAGCTAGGATCTCTGGTGCGCCCAATCTCATCTCCCGGGCTCCCACCCGTCTTTCTCCAGGTACCTCACACATAAATCACGGCGTGGGGAAGGCAGGCTTGACTCCCCCTGCTCCGGGAAACTGCTTCCCCCTCCCTTGCTCACACCGGGTTTTGCAGCAGTGGTGGCAGCCGCCACTGATTCCCGCACCGGGGAAGCAATTGATTCGTCTACTGCCAGCAGCCCCGGAGTTGCCTACACGGACGACAGAGAGAAAGAGAAAGAGACAGAAAGGGAGAGAGGACAGAGAGAGAAAGAGAGAGAGATTCACAAGTGAAAACCTTCATCCGTGTGGAGGGCAGGCTGAGGGAGCCACTGTCTTTACCTTGCGACTGACTGGTCTGAGTTTTCTCCTCTTCCAGCAGTGGTATTTCTTTTCATCTTGGATCTGTGTGATTTAGGGATAGTTGTTCTGTGTGTCTGTGCATGTGTGCGTGTGCGTGTGCGTGTGTGTGTGTGTGTGTGTGTGTGCAGTTGCTTTGATTTTATTTTGGGAAAGGTAGGAAAGTCAAATGAACAATTTTCTTTCAGGCACCTCCACTGAGCTTTCAAACCAAGTCATCCAGAGTTAGCATCTTCCCACCCATCTGGGAAGAGAGGAGTTGGCAAGAATTTGGCTCACCCATTGCCCCTGCAATCCTCTGGTGTCTTGGTAAGTGATATTCTTCTCAATTGTGTAAATGGGGCTAGGGGTATTGGAGTCCCAGTTGCAATGAGGTGTGTACACGACCTGGTGGGATAGAGGTTAGGTGGGAGGGAAAGGGTGTTGAGGAATGACCACATTTATTTGCCCACATTCTGCAGTGTTTGATTGCCTAAGCAGCACCCCAAAGCCAAATGAGATTTCGGCTCACTGCCCAGGGTGGGGGTAAGATATGCTCATGTTTTAGGCAATGCAATCAAAATTGTGGCTTCTGCCCAATTTGTCCTCTCCCTTGCAACAGAAGCTTCTGAAAGTAGCCAGCAGTTCTCTGAGTGAATTAACCCTTTGTGGTACTGGCCAGCCTGGCATGGATAGTCTCTGGGTATTCTGATCTAGTGGGTGGGCACCTTGACTCTGGATGAGAGAGGATCACTTATGGCTGGATGGTTAACCCTTTGCCTAGGGTAACGTAGGCATGCCAAGTGAAGCTTGCACAGGACCGGGTGCAGATTGTACCATCTTCCAGGGACAGCTGAGTAATTTAATTGTGGTAATTTTGTGCAAGCTTGCCTGTTCACAGTTTCCTGAGATGAGAGATCTGGGAGACATGAAAGGATCACATTTTTCTTGGAATGAGTGGTCAGGCAGGTCGAGGGGAGCAGCCAGCTATCTGCTGAGCAGACAAGCTTTTATTTTCACAGGTGGCATAACCTGTAAGTGATTACACAGAGGGTGCACCAAGCCCAGGGGATTTCTTCCTTGAGCCTGTCTCAGAGTTGGGAAAGGGGTGAATAAGGTTTGTTCGGCTTCTGAGGAAGGGTTCCAGGCTCCAGCCTCAGATCTGTTCCAGGACAGACCATATCCTGCTCTAGTTTCTTTATTCTGATGGGATCAGCCTCAGCAACCTGTTAGTGAGTGGGAGAGGGAGGTCCCTTGTAACTGAATCCAAAACTCACATTTAATTTTAAATGCCTTTGCTGCTAATCTGTGACCCATCAAAAGGGGATTTGCTTTGCTTCCTGGTTTGATTATATCTACCTTTCTGAAAGTGAATGTCCTTATTTTTAGCATCTTCACTATTATCTCAGGGGCCACCCCCTCCCCGAGGATTTCCTCTTCCAGTTCTTATTCTTGGAGGTGGGAGGAATAAAACATCAGCCCCCAAGACTGGCAAGCGTAAGCACGGCCCACTCAATCACTTTCCCCAGCCCCAGAGCCAAGTGGGGACACCAAAATCCCAAGGCATATGACTGCTCAGGCAGGACATGACATGTGAGGCAGTGGGAAGGGATGCTTGGTGGTTAGTACCAAAGAGTTGGTCCTCAAAAATCCCAGGTTTTCCTTGCTGGGTGACCTTGGGGAGGAAGTTGCCTTTGTCTCCTCCTTGGGAAGCCTAAGTGTGAATGATGAATGTGGGGAAATTTGGAGCCACAGTCAAATAAGGAGCCACAGATCAGCCCATGGGTGATATTTAAAATTTTGAACTTTGGCACTAATTGGTCAGGCTGGACCATGGCTGGGGCCCTAGAGTGGGGGATCTCAGGGGTCTCCTGCTGTGCTGAGTGTTAACTCTTTAATTGCTGGCTTACAGGGAGGTTTCGGGGGCTAGGGCAATATAACCAGCCAATGCAATATAACCATCCAGTGTAGGAGTGTATATATATATATATATAAAACCAGAGTTGATGTGCAATGTTGCATTAGTTTCAAGGGTACAGCAAAGTGATTCAGTTACACATACATATGATAACCACTGGTTCAGCCTCGCAGGCAGGCCAGCCCACCTGAGGTAGCTGGAACTCGACCATCCACCCATGGGTGCTTTTTGAACATCTACTTGCCACCTCCCATCCTTATTTCCTTGGGGGTGGTTAAGATCCAAGAGGCTGCCCTCCCTACCCCCTCATCACACTTGAATTGGTGCATTGTGGTGCACCAGTGAAAGGGAAACAGAAGCTTTTGGAAAGAGCTTTGGAGTTGGATCAGGAGACCTGGGTCCCAGCCCCAGCTCTGTCTCCCCTTTCTGGGCCTCAGTTTCCCCATCTGTGCTATGAAGTAGCTGGTCTAGGTGACCCCAAGGCCGCTTCCATCTCTGAGGCTCTGTAACTGTGTGATGAGTATTGAGCATGTATATTTGTGTGTATGCGCATTCATGCTTCTAGGAAGGGTTAGCCCTGTGTTTGGGAATTTATCAGATGTGTTGAGCAGGTTTTGTTTGGGTGAATCAGGATGGAGACTGGCTCTTGTAAGAACTTTCCTAGGTTCCTAGAATCCTGTGCTCAGCTGGAGAGGGGTCTTATAGGTTTGTGGCTTCAGTTGCATAGACATCCAGATCTGGCAGCGCTTGAAAGCCCTCTAGAGACTTATCCCAGAAAGACACCAAGGATCCCTTTGAGAACCTCCACTCTGGAAAGATGCCTATGTCCTATAGCCCACCTGAGCACCTCGAGTTCAGAACCTCTGATCTAGTCATCAGGGGGACCTGGAAGGGCAAGCAGCTTGCCGAAGACCGCACAGTGAGTCATGCACAGCAACACGCGAAGACCAGGCGCCTGCCTTCATTCCTGGCTCCAGCAGCTGCCACTCCCCTGACCCAACCGGGGTGCAGGGGGAGGACCTTCAGCGCTCCTTTCCCATTTTCTATCCTGTGAAGTGATCAGGAAGCACAGCTGTGGGGACAAATGCGGACATTTCCTTTCTCAGTGGTGGGAGGGAGGCAGTGGGCAGAGAGCCTGCAGTCCGAAACGGTGGCCTGGGAGGTCAGGCTCCCCGGCCTGCTGTGCCTTCTGTTTTTTGCTGCCTGTATACATCCTGGCTGCCTCTCTCAAGCTGTGGGTCTGGTCACTGTGGCTGCTCGGGGGGTCTGTTTGTAAGCTGAAATGTTTACTCTTTATTTAACCCTCTCTCTCTGTCTCTCTGTGGGCCGTAGAGAATCTGACACTTTCTGATGAAAACCACCACGACATATGGGCTTATCTTCTGCCCTTTATCCCCTTCAAGTTGGGAGCTGGTCATGAATGCAGACAAATCGAGAGTTGATGTAAAGGCAATGAGAAGCAAACAGCATGGTTTATTTCTGTTAAGCACTGTGGCTGTAACCTGGGATAAAAATAAATCCGGGACCCAGTAGTGGTGGGCTGGAGTGATGAGCTTAGATTATTCAGCTGCCACCCAGGATGGAGATCCTTGATGTGCTAGGAGAGTGAAGGAGGTACCACAAAAATAGCCACCTCTCCTTCCTGTTCCCCACCCCTGTCTGTTTCTTTAGCCAGCCTTTTTAGCCTCTAGGGGCTGCAGTGGGGGATGCTGGGAGCAACCAGACCTGAGTTTGAATCCTGGCTCCAGTGCTTGGTTGCTGTGTGACTTCAGGAGAGACCCTAAACCTCTCTGAGCCTCATTTTCCTCAGGTGCACTAAGGGAGCACAGTGTGGTGGTAAAGAGCATAGGCTCTGGAAATAGATCTCCTGAGCTTAAATCCTGGTTCTAGAACTTTCTAGTTATGTCATATCACCTCTCTGGGCTTCAGTTTCTCCATCTTTAAAGTGAGGATAATAAAGGAACTGTGAGCATTTTGAGTTAATGTTTGCAAACTGCTTCTCACTGAGCCTGGCAAGGAGTAAGTGTCCAGTAAATGTGAGTGATGGGGATGCTATTGGTGATGGTAGCAGTGAAGTCACCCCTGACCTAAATGAGACTGAGTTAGGATAGAGAAAGGTGACTCCTCTGTGCCAGGCATACAGCTCTGGGACCCAGGAGAGGGAGGACATGGTATGGAGACAGGGGACTTCCAGTTCTACTTATTTAGTCTGTGGTCTTTGTGCAGTTGCCGGGGGCTGGGGGTGGTGGACCTCAGTTTATTCACCCATGAAATGGGCATAATGACCACCTTTCTTTAAGTCTTTGAGGCCCCAAGAAAACAGGCAGTCATGAGTGTGGTGGGCAGGCCCTGGAGGAAGGCATTCAGGAGGAGAAGCCCTCCTGACTACTCTGTATCTTTTGTTTCTCCAAATCCTTAGGAGGCTTTTGCTGAATCATCTCTGCTCACCAACTTGGAGCCTAAGGATTTTTCCTAGGAGACTTGAGCTTTCCCTCTCTTCCCTGCCTTGATGCTTTCCCTGCCATGGTGGGTGTCCCTACATACAGCTCCCAAGATGCTACAAGGCAAGATCCTTAGGGCCAATGCTGTACCCTCTTCCTTTTTAGAGTCACAGTTAGCACGGCAGGTGCTCAGCAGTGGCTTGCATGAGTGAATGAATGAATGAAACCTTGATTGACTAGTGAACTGGTCAGTTTGGAGAGATGCCTTTAGCCTGTGGTCCAGCCAGTGACCTGCATGCAGTAGGTCCTAGTTAGCGTTGGTTCATTATGATGAGTCATTGGTGAAGAGTAAAAAGGGTTGGCTTTCATCTCAGATCTGCTACAGGCAAAGAACTGGCCTTTCTCTTCTGTCAAAGAGTTAGCTGACATTTATCCATATGTCATACATTTATTGAGTACTTACAGTATGCCTGGCACTATGGTGGGCATTGGCAAAAAAAAAAATAATAATAGCGACAAAGACACAGTCCCTTTGAGACTTAGATAAAGTAAGTGACTGCCTACAAAATGTGATCTTTTCAGGGAGAGGGCAGGTTTTAGTACAAAGAGGTCTTCCTTCATCACCCTAAAACACTCAGCTCACTGATACGTGAAAATCCATCATTAAAATTTCATTCTTTGTCTTTAGGCTTTGCTCTTGGATGAAGAGCAGATGCTTTTGGGGTGGAATAATGCATCCTGCCTTATTAGTCACTTACACTTTAGCGAGGCGGAGTTGTAAAATCCTTTTTGAAAAGTGAGGGGAGCTTTTTGAAAAGCTTTTTGCCAGTGAGAAGTGGCATTTGCACAAAGTAAGCTTGCGGCTTTACCTGGGAGGGCAAGAGGCAGAGAAACACAAACGTTGCTGGCTTCACATTCTGCTGTAAAAAGCTCTCAGTGCTCAAGAGACCGATTCACCTGAACTGGGTGGTTCATCTGACTCGGTGGTACTCAGAGTACAGTCCTCGCCATCTCCCATCCCCACCCCCAGTAGTATCAGTATCATCTGAGAGCTTGTTAGAAAAGGCAAATTCTTGGGTTAGATTCTGAACCTGTCCCATTAGAAACCCTGAGTGCAGGGCCCTGGGCTCTGTGTTTTCCTAAACCATCAATGCTATAGATTAAAGAGTTATTTGAAATGCAAAACACTTTTACAGATGTTAGTTATAACAGTTCTAGGTGTGTTGTGAGCTTCAGACTTTTTGCCATGGTCCCCCACCCTCCACATCCCCCGAGGGCTGAGAACTGGATCTGTTGCCCTCTCAGGATACATCATTAACTTTCTGCTACCAGCTCCCTCTATTTCCCATGGGAGCACAAGCTGGACCTAGCATTCCCTGCTAACCTGAGTGCTCTAGGAGGCTGCTTCTTTCTCAGGCAGGACGCAAGGACTCAGGTTATAGGATGGTTCGTTGTCAAGGTGGTAAGGATCACCCCTCCAGTCTGGCCAGGGAACAGATTTGGTTCCTGTCAGTCCAACACAGCTTCCCAAATGGGAAAAGAGGGAGACCAGGGTGCAGTGCTGAGGCACCAGACTGCGTATGCATGTCACTGTGGTTTCTTCGTAGTAATTGTCTTGCTGTCATTACTTTTAAAGACATAATGCACGCTTAAGTCTCATTGTAATGGAGCTGTGTCAGACTCTGGCTTAGGAATGCAGCTAGTGAGCAAGATGAGTGGCCTCAGGAAGCTGGGGGCTTTGCCCGCCCCTCTGCAGTCAGTCAACAAGAGGAAGTTCATCTGACAGTGTCGTAATGATGTTTGATTTGTGAAAGATTTGTTTGGAGAGCGGGAGAAAAAAAAAATCTCTCTGCATCTCTTAATATAATCTTCTAAGTTCATTCAGCTGCCTTTTTCTTTTTTCTTCCTCTCTTTCTTTCTTTCCTCTCCTCCCTTTCCTCTTGAATGCAAGCACCAGCTTGTGAATGGAAGCAGCTTTCAGTAGAGAACAGAACTTGCACCGAGCAAGTTTGGTGCCAGCCATTGATGGCAAGGTGGTATCTGGGGCTCCTGAGAAGAGAGATGATTTCTTAGGTTGTCAGGAAGCCCTCTATGTGAGATGCTGCCAGAAGGCATCTGTGTGGTGCACTCTTCCCCCAGTCCAGCCTGCCCCTGCCCCATCCCCTCTGCCTGTCCGTTTCTTCTGTCACTAGCACTGTGTCTCGAAGTCTCTACCTCTTCTCTCTCCCCTTCTTACACCCCCACTGCATCCCCTTCTCCGTCTTTCCCACCCTTTAAAAATTCCCTTTCTTTCTTCTCACAGTTCTTTCCTCTTCTTCTTTCTTCCTCATCTGATCTCTGCTCTCTCCCTCTGGCTGGCATTTTCTCCCAATCTCTTTCCATCTTCCTCTCCTAAATTCTGCCCTTCCACATCCCATCTTTAGTCTCACCCAGATAGATATACCAAAGTGACTTGGGAAGGGAATGCATTTACAAGTCCCGAGACCTCAAGTCGGGTCTCTGAGTAGGGTGAACCAACTCTCCCAGTTAGCCCGGGACTGAGGGAATTCTTGGCAGGCAGGACTTTCTGTGTTAAAACTGACAGAAGCTCAAGCAAATCAGGACTGTTGGTCATCTTACTGCTAAGGTCAAGTGCTTGGGACTTTGTGGAGCTTTCAGAAGGCCAGAGATGTAACTTCCTGGGCAGGTTGCCTGTCCTTCTGCTCTGGAGAGGAGCAGGGTGGTTCCTGAAGCCCTCCCCAGCCTCACTGTGTTCAGCATGGCTCTGCATGGCTCTGAAGACTACCCGGGCATGCAGAAGCCAGTGGTCAGTCAAGGGCGTGGGGCTGACTCCTTCCTCCTTTCTGACTTCCTTCCTCCAACAAAACTGACCACCGCCAGTTAGCTCTGCACTCCTTAGCCACAAGAGGGACCTGGCGAGAGACTGCAGGTGGTCCCTATGACAGACATTCCCAAACTTGAACCTGGGTCAAAATTCTTTGGAGGGCTGTTAACACAGTTTCTGATTCAGTGGGACTAGGGTGGGGCCCAAGAATTTGCATGTCTAACACATCGTTCCCAGGGGACATGGATGCTGCTGCTCCAGGGATTCCACCCTGAGATCCACTGCTTTCTGCAAACTCATTCCCTTTCGTTTATTTATTCCCTCATTTATTCCTTCATTCATTCATTCTCAGACGTTTATTGAATCCTACCATGTGCCAGGCACTGGGGACTCGGCAGTGAATGAGACAGAGTTGCCTGCCTTTCTAGAGCTTACAGTCTAGTGAGGAACAAAAGAAACACACAAACAAGATGGTTTTAGGAAAACAGCATGACATGACAGATAGTGATAAATGGTGTGCAGGGAGAGAGATAACTTAGTAATTAAAATTGATTTATATGCTGTCCACCTGAAGTTATCACATAGTTAATCAGCTATACTCCCATACAAGATAAAAAGTTTTAAAAATTAGTTACAAAATAGATGGCCAGGGGAGATGGTAATGGTTGGATTGAGAGCTGAGTCTCTAGAAGGAGCCAGAAGGATCCAGGCTGGGGGAATGACAATTGCAGAAGCAGAGACAGCTATGTTGTCTTGATGGAGCAGCAAGGCCAGTACGGTGGAATGGGGGGAAGTGAGGGGGCCGGGGTGGGATGGGCCTGGGGGCTGCAGGACCTGCCAGGGTAGGCCTGGAGTCTGGATTTCATCTCTCTAGGCGGTGGGGGGAGGGCTTGAATCAGAAGAGTGACATGACCCAGTTTACAATTTTGGTAATGATCGCTTTGTTTTCTGAGGGGAGAGCAGACTGCAGGAGGCAGGGGTAGAAGCCAGGAGACCAGTGATGGGGAGCAGTGATGCAGCCTGGGGGGCTAGGGGGTGCAAAGAAGACGGTGGTCAGATTCGGGGTGGCCTTCTGCAGTAGCTCTTACTCATGGATCAGGTGTGGGGGTCCATTGTTGGCAGTGGGGCAGCGGTTGTGATTCCGGGCACCGAAAGTGGGGCCCATGGGTTAAGATGCCAAGACCAACAGGGTGTGCAAAGGAAGGGGCCTTTCAGGGGGGTCTGCAGATGCCCTTCCCAGGCCGGCTAACGTGTATC
>SJYC01137337.1:0-17930 GCA_006408675.1 Madoqua kirkii
GGGAAAAGGCACGTGCAGACTGATGATGTGACTTGTATGCCTTTCAGAAAGGCATTTGCTGCTGTTTCTTTTTATTTGCTTTCTCTCTGTCTCTTTTTTTAAACTTTGGAAGGGTTGATCTAGCCAGGGCTGACCTCCGTGTTATCTGTATGTTTTTTTAAAGACGGGCCTGGGCTCTTCATCAGCGCATAAGCCATTCTGGGGAGAAATCTCCCGGAAAAAGAAATAGTGCTTATATGCTGGTTACCAAGTGGGGGCCTTACTTCTGATTATAGTGGGAGAAGAGCTGTCCTCATTCACAGCCTCTCAATTTTCCATGGAGAACTCATCTGCTTTACAGATTAGCATGAAATTTTCGTTCTGATACAAGGTGGCAAGGGTGAATTTATTCTTGCTCATATCAATGGCACCCCACTCCAGTACTCTTGCCTGGAAAACCCCATGGACAGAGGAGCCTGGTAGGCTGCAGTCCATGGGGCTGCTAAGAGTCGGACCCGACTGAGCGACTTCACTTTCACTTTTCACTTTCATGCATTGGAGAAGGAAATGGCAACCCAGTCCAGTGTTCTTGCCTGGAGAATCCCAGGGGTGGCGGAGCCTGTTGGGCTGCCCTCTATGGGGTTGCACAGAGTCAGACACGACTGAAGCGACTCAGCAGCAGCAGCAGCGGTACACAACCATGACCATCATCTACCCTTGCAGCCTTCTTTCTCAGTTATTCTTTATTATTTATTTTAAAGTTTTATTTACTTTTTAAAATTAATTAATTGAATTTTAATTTATTATTTATTCTTTTTTATTCCCCTACCCCACACCCCTCCCCTAATAGGCAACCCTTCTGTTCTGTTCAGTGATCATCTCTTTTGTTTATGCACCTGCAAAACGTGTATTTTTTTTCTTAACTTTTTATTCTGCATTGGACTATAGCTGATTAAAAATGTTGTGATAGTTTCAGGTGAACAGCAAAGAGACTCAGCCATACATACACATGGATCCATTCTCCCTCAAACTCCCCTCCCATCCAGGCTGCTGCATAACATTGATCAGAGTTCCCTGTGCTGTACAGCAGGTCCTTGTTGGCTATCCATTTAAAATATAGCAGTGTGTACATGACCTTCCCAAACTCCCTAACTGTCCTTTCCACCAGCAACCATAAGTTCACAAAATGTGTATTTTTAATTTACACAAATGGTATGGTGCTATAGATCTCATTGTTTCTCACCTTTTCCCCTCCAACCAGCACTGTTTTTTAAGAGATTGTGAGATGTGCATCTAATCCTTTGCTTCTAATTGTTGCTGTACTCCAAAGTGTAAATCCCTTATAGCTTACCCATTTTTTTATATTAGTTTCTCTCCAGATACCCAGATCATTTCTGGAAATTTCCTGCACTGGGCAGCCTGGATTCTTTCAAGACATAGAGATTCATTTTTAATAGAACTTTAATGTCATTTGGGGCTTCCTTGGTGGCTCAGATGGTAAAGAATCCACCTGTAATACAGGAGCCCCAGGTTCAATCCCTAGGTCAGGAAGATCCCCTGGAGAAGGGAATGACTACCCACTCCAGTTTTCTTGTCTGGAGAATTACCTGGTGGGCTATAGTCCATAGCGTCGCAAAGAGTTGGACATGGCTGAAGCAACTTAGCATGTAGCAATGTCTTTTGAGAGGTGCAGGTTGACGCTTTACTGTTTTGCTTTGGATGGTTTGCTCAGCAAACACTGAGGAACAGCTTCTAATATCAGACCCCATATGTATGTCGAGGAAAGCAGAGGTCAAGTTGATGGGGTCTGGAGCCAGGGACATCTGGGCTTAAATTCTGTCTCAGATACCCATTGACTATGTGACCTTTGGCAAAGTGAGTTTGTCACTCTGAGTCTCAGTTTCTTCTATAAATGGGGATCGTCTTAATATTCTTATTTTATAAGATTGCTTGAGAGTGAAATGAGATTATGCCTGATGTGGTTTGTGTAAGGAAACTTTGTCTTAAATGGTACTTGGGGGCAGGATGTGGAAAGATAGGTGTTAATGGCCCCTCCATGTTCTGCTGAACTTACCTTGTGTGGAGGGATGTATGTGTGTGTGTGTTGGGGAGCAGTTTCCTGGCTGAGGTTGAAGCAGTCATTTCCTTCAGCAGCCTGTTGAGTAGTCATTTCCCCAACTGCACAGAGAGACCCGGATCCTGTCCCAGACTCAGCCACACAAGCTTCTCTGTGTGCCCCCCCATCCCCACCCAGAGCCTTGGTTTCCTCCTCTAACACTAACGTGGCCTCTGGAAAAACACTGGTGGCAGCAGAAAGGATCGCATTGCCCCTGAATATGCTCAGAGGGTAAAATGCTTCAGAGGCTGGTAGTTGGCCTCTTCAAGTGGCTGCAGAGGCTCCCCAGAGCCACCCCCAAGGCCCTGGGATTGAGCAGCTTTCAGCTCTGGAAAACCCTCCCTCTGGTTGTCATGGCAGCAGATCTGGAATGGGAACCTGTATCCCGATGGAGCAGCCCAGGGGCATTTCTGATTGACACAGACTGTAACGGTGGCCTCAGGGCTCTACTACAGGGTGATCTCTGATGCCCTGGGGAGCTCCCCACCTGCTCTTCATCCTCTTGCTAGAAAGGTCTCTGAGATAAAGTCTCTCCAATTGGGTTCAAGTCCCAGCTATGCAGCATGGTAATTATATCCTGGAGCTATAGTTTTGTACAGGAAGCAAATGAGTTGGGGGATAGACAGAGCAGTCCCAAGGACTAGCCTTGTGCTTTTCATTCACATGAGTTATTGCCTTTAACCCTCAGAAATCCTTGGGAAAGAGGCAGTAGTATCATGTCCATTTTGCATACAGAATTCTGAGGCAACAGAAAGCTGGAGAGGCAGCTTTCTCAGTCCCCTCCCCTGCTGACCCCAGTTCATTTAGTAAAGGGTGGATTCAACAACTCAAATCCAGATCTTTGGGATATTACAGTCAAGTTTCCATAGCAAAGAAATAAACTTCTAGGGCCTCATTCTTCTGCTCTGTAAAATGGGATAATAGTTACCACTTCCCTTACTATTCAGAATTGTTGCAAAGATCGAGCAATTTAGAAACACTTTTTAACAGTGTACAGTTATGACCAACCTAGATAGCATATTCAAAAGCAGAGACATTACTTTGCCAATTAAGGTCTGTCTAGTCAAGGCTATGGTTTTTCCAGTGGTCATGTATGGATGTGAGAGTTGGACTGTGAAGAAAGCTGAGCGCCGAAGAATTGATGCTTTTGAACTGTGGTGTTATAGAAGACTCTTGAGAGTCCCTTGGACTGCAAGGAGATCCAACCAGTCCATTCTGAAGGAGATCAACCCTGGGATTTCTTTGGAAGGAATGATGCTAAAGCTGAAACTCCAGTACTTTGGCCACCTCACGTGAAGAGTTGACTCATTGAAAAAGACTCTGATGCTGGGAGGGATTGAGGGCAGGATGAGAAGGGGATGACCGAGGATGAGATGGCTGGATGGCATCATGGACTTGATGGACATGAGTCTGAGTGAGCTCTGGGAGTTGGTGATGGACAGGGAGGCCTGGCGTGCTGCAGTTCATGGGGTCGCAAAGAGTCGGACATGACCGAGTGACTGAACTGAACTGAACTGAGCTGAAAGCTCTACAGAAACAGATTATCTAGTCTTCAGCTCCTTCCAGTTTGTAGCCAAAGCAATAGTGTTGCTCTTGTAAAGGCCCGGATCACACTGACCAGTAGGATGCTGTATTCTCAGTGGTTAAAGCACAGCCACTGCCTCTAGACTTCTTTGGAATTCAGCTGTGCTACTTGCTGGACTGTGACCTTGGGCAAGTTGTTTGGCCTCTCTGGCCTCAGTTTACTCACCTATAAGATGGGAATAATAATATCATCTCCCTTGTAGAGGTGCTATGAAGATTGCTTGAGTTAATATACATATGAAGTACTCAGAACAGTGCCCAGTACATGGTCAACTATAGAAATGCTAGCTCTTTATTATTGCATAGAACTTATATTTTAAAAATTACTTTTAGAGTCAATGGTGTTTCACAGTAACCTTCTGAAAGGGAGAGTTGGGATTTACTCCTTCCATTTACAGATGAAGGAACTAAACCCCATAGAGGTAAACCTTTTCCCTAAGATCGCAAGGTAAGCTGGGGACCAGAAAAAAGTTCATCTTCAGGGATGACAATGGCTACACCACAGAACTGTAAAGCACAGCAGGTCCACCAGGCCAGTGACAAGGCATCAAGCCGACAAAACGTGACAATATGCTGGAAAAAGCAGGCAGCTGAAACTGTGTCCTCAGCATCCTTCCTGGTGGGCCCCAGCAGCTGTGGCTGTGAGCACTTCCAGGCAGTGGCTCTGTCATAGAACGCAGCAGGTGGCTGGCTCCCATAGCGCGCTGGGCACCCCAGGCTAAACACACAGGGTTCCGTAGGCTACTTCTCACGCTTTGGGGGTGTCTCCCCCTCTCCCAGCTTCTGTTCTCACTCCTCTGCACTTGCCATCAACAAACCTCCGGGCTCTTTGTTGTTCACTCCACCAGTTGGTTGGCTCAAGGTGGGGGTATGCACGGACCAGGCATTTGTAAATAACCTAACTTGTCTGTGGGATAGCCCAGCTGCTAAGGGCTTAGCATCGAGAGCTAAGACTCCTTGGGTATTCAGATCTCCATTTCATCCCTTTTGACTGTGCAGACCTGGCCAGTTACCAAAGTTCCCTGTACCTCAGTTTTTTTTCCCAAATATAAGATGGAAATGCTGTTAATTGCAACACAGATTTTACACGGTTCTCACAAGATCAGATGGGTTCATATGGGCAGAGATGCCAGGATCCTATCATCGCCTTTGTTGTTATTTTTTAGTTGCCGATACAAACTTCTCAGATCTTGGGGTCTGTTCCTAGTTCAGGGAGGCTCTAGGAGATCCCTTGTACTAGTGGTTTCCAAACATGGATCTGGCCTGTAATAAAGTTCCCACTAGCCTTGGTGAAAGGAGGAAATTAGGCCTTTACAGACAGGCAAGACATTACCAAGTAAATTTTCCTAGAATGACTTTTCATTTAGGCTGACATTGTCTTTTCTGCTCATTTAATGTTAAAATATGTTCTTTAAAAATGACACGTTGGCAATAGTTGATGGTAGTTTCTTTAAAAAAAATTTTTAGTGCCCTTTCTTGGAAAATAACAACAACAGAAAAAGTGGAGAGCCCTAGGGAGTGGCCCCTAAAAGCTGGAAGAGAATTGTACTCATTTGAGAAGTCCAAATGTCTGGGAGCTTATTTTGCCCAGTCATTAACTTCAGGGGTTATTTAATTTTAGTGTATGCAAGAATCTCCTGGGGTTTTTTTAAATTCTCAAGGCCCATTGCTAGAAACTCTGGCTCAGGAGATTTGGGTGGTACCCTGGAGCCTGCAAGGTAAAGGGTTTCCTGACTGATGCAGTTGCAGCTGATCCGTGGGTCATTCTGGGAGGAACCATGCTCTTTCCCATGGGCAGATTCTCTTCATCACTCCCGGGACAGTGGGCTTGAATGCCTCTAGGATGGTTGGCTCAGCATCTACAGAGTCATTCTGTGCATTGCTGAACAGGTCTGATCAGCGTGGTTGTCCTTCCTGCTGTTAACTTAGACCTGATTCTGTCACTCCTGAGACTTTACCTTCCAGAGACAAACTGAAGGAATGAAAATCCTAAGACAAAACATGATCTTTAAGTGCACATTAGGAGGTAATTGTATGAGGCTGTAAATCTGAGTTCATTTTTGTCAGGGGGATAATTAAAAAATGAATGTCTGGTCTGCTCTGCTTTGAATTTAGAGGTCCTCTCAACCAACATACAATCATTTATTCATTCAACATACATTTACCACTATTCAGTTGATAGATACTTACTGACTACCTACTACCATGTAGGTCAGATGTCCCCAGATAATAAAGTGGACCTTCAATTTCCACATTTTCCCTGTAAAAGCAATCCCTCCTGACTTGCACAAAATGGTTAGCCAGACTTTAAAAAATAACCTATTAGGAGCTGAAAGAAAGAAAACAAAACCTATTAAGGGATATAGATGAAATGGTCAAATGTGCATTTATAGCGTTTGATTCATCAACTATATTTTACAAAAATACTTACTATATAAAATAATTAAGTAATTCATAAAAACTATGCTTTCTGCCACTGATACATATTTTAAAAACAACAAACCAGAAAAGTAAGGACAGTTTTATAATTTTTTAAAAAGTCATCTGCTACAAATGGAAATTTCCATTTTCTGCAGATATTTGGTGGGGGGGTGGTCCTTATGTTCTACTTGGTCATTTTTAGTATTTATCGGGTACTGTGCTCACTGTGCAGATACAGTAGAAAACAATTTAGAGTTGGTACCTTCCCTCGAGGAGGCAGACATAAATCAGTGATGATACAAATGAATGTGTAATTAGAACCTGAGGGAAGGGTTCTAAAGAGAGGAAAACAAGTTTATGAGCGCATGTCACAAAGAAATCTGACCTCATCTTCCTGGAGAAAGTGACATTTGACCTGGGAGCTGAGGGATGAATAGATGTTAACCAAGTGAAAAGAGAAAAGAATATTCATGGCAGGGGAAAAAGTGTGTGTCAAGGCCCTGAGGTGGTGATATTCAAGGATCAAACAAGGCCAGCATGCGAAGCCATAGGGTTGTGGGGAGCTCAGTGTGAGATGAACTGGGTGGTACCTGCAGGGCCATCATGAGACAATTTGTCTTTGTTCTGAGAGCAGTGCGATTTTGTAAGCAAAAGGATGACCTAGCCTTATCTGTTTTGAAAATGACTTCCTGGTTGCAGCACAGGATTCACAATAAGGGGAGGAAATACTCTAAACTGACTGAGAAAGCTTCTTGTATTGGCCAATCTCCCCACACCCCTTCTCTTTATAGCACTGCTGCTGCTGCTGCTAAGTCGCTCCAGTCGTGTCCAACTCTGTGCGACCCCATAGACAGCAGCCCACCAGGCTCCCCCGTCCCTGGGATTCTCTAGGCAAGAACACTGGAGTGGGTTGCCATTCCCTTCTCCAATGCATAAAAGTGATTATAGCACTGACTTCTTAGAAATCAGGAAGACAGTGGGACCCCATCCAGGGAGTGTTCTGCAATGCATCATGGTATAGGGTCCAATTCCTGAAAATGTGGGGTCTGAGAGTGGAGGGAGGAGGTGGGATAGTTGCCAGTCTGCCTGGGTTTGAGTCCCCGCTCTGCTGCTGTGCAGGCTTTCTGGGTAGCTCAAACAGTAAATGATCTGCCTGCAGTGCACGAGACCTGGATTCGACCCCTGAGCTGGGCAGATCTCCTGGAGAAAGGCATGGCAACCCATTCCAGTATTCTTGTCTGGAGAATTCCATGGACAGAAGGGCCTGGTGGGCTATGGTCTTGCTGCTGCTGCTGCTAAGTTGCTTCAGTCGTGTCTGACTCTGTGCGACTCCATAGACGGCAGCCCACGAGGCTCCCCCGTCTCTGGGATTCTCCAGGCAAGAACACTGGAGTGGGTTGCCATTGCCTTCTTCGAGGCTACTGTCCATGGGGTTGCAAAGAACTGGACATGACTAAGTGACTAACACTTTCACTTTTCTGTTGCTGTGTGACTTTGAACAAGTTTCTAAACCTCCATGTACCTCAGTTTCCTCATCTGGAAAATGGGGATGACAATAACATCTACTTCCTGGATTGTCTTGGGAATTTAAGAAGTATATATATATATATAGTATATACTATATATATAGTGTGTGTGTATATATATACATACATATATATATATATATATATGTATATAGTCTTTGCTTGGAACAGGCATGGGGCTTCCCTTGTAGTTCAGCTGGTAAAGAATCTGCCTGCAGTGTGGGAGACCTGGGTTCAATCCCTAGGTTGGGAAGATCCCCTGGAAAAGGGAAAGGTTACCCACTCCAGGATTCTGGCCTGGAGAGTTCCATGGACTATACAGTCCATGGGGTCACAAAGAGTCAGACACAACTGAGTGACTTTCACTGGAAAAGGCATGAGAGATGCTCGATAAGCACTAGTTACTGTTATTTTGATGGTGGTGATGAAATTACAGAGTTCAACATTCTAGAGGGGGCACTCTTAATCCTTCCACTCTCTGCCCACTGCCTCACTTCCTTTTGGACTTTACTTAAACATCAGCTTCTCAGTGAGGCCTTTTCTAATCATCTTATTTAAAATATCACCCCCCTCCAGAATTTTGTTTCTTCTTTCTTTATTTTTCCCCCTAGCACTTAGCACCATATGACACACAGTTTTACTTGTTTATTTCATTTGTTGTCTATCTCCCCCAACTAGAATGTCAGCTCCACCGGTGCAGCAATATCTGACTATTTTATTTGTGACTATAAGCTCAATACACTGCATCCCACAGCGTCTGGCAACACAGTAAGTGCTCAGTAAGTAGTATTTGTTAAACAAACGGGCACTGACAGTGTCAATCTAACGCTCTTTGCTCTTGTTTGAAACCTGACCCACTCCCCAGGCTGCTCTGACTCACCCTCCGGTTCATTAAATGGCAAAAACAGTAAAAGAGGAAGCAAACCCCATGCCTTAGAAGGGGTCAGGGACAGTCAGGGAAGGTGCTGAGGCACCAGAGATTTTGGTGATGGGAAAGAAAGTGAAGGTCTTTTATAAAACCAGCTCAGTAGCCTGATCTTTGTAACCTGATTAATGATATTAATCCTTTGTCAATATCAACATTACCTCAGCTCTGGCTGTGGCAATTGGCGGAACAGCAGACGTATTCAATATTTAAGAAGACCTGCATTGCAGGAGAAGGATTTGGACTGCGTGTGGAAGAACAAGCAGCAAATGCTCAGTGACAGTCTCCTAAGTGGTGGATTATTTTTAAAAGGAGAGAAACAAGAGAAGAAAAAGCCCTAAAGCCCTCAGCCCTCCCCTGGGCTCACTTGCTCTGCCTCAGAGCAAAGAGAGTGCTGTCAGCAGAGGGAAACTATGTACCAGGAAATTTGGTCTCCTGGGCTCCATTTTTCCAGCATTACATGCAGAGGTGGTCCTTGGAGTGTGTGTGGTCTCTAGACCAGCACCATAGCATCACTCTGGAGCTTAGAAATGCAAATTGGTGAACTCTATCTCAGACTTCCGGAATCAGAATCTGCAGGGCTGGAAAGTGGGCATCGGTCTACTTACTTTCCTGAGCCCTCCAGCTGCCTCTGGTGTGCATTCAAGTTGAAGGTACACTGGCTGGAGGAGAGGGAGCCTGGAAAGAGTGTGGCTCAGGGCACATGGTTCTAAGCTGGTGGTTCTCAGCCCCAGCTGCACAGTAACATCATCAGGAGGACTTTCTAAAAGTATGACGTGGGTACCCACCATGAGCATCTTCTTTAGGTGGTTTGATTGGGAATCCTAGAATTAACATTGTTGAGTCTTCTCATCCCCCTTCAACAATTCTAGGGTGCAGCCAGGGATGTGATACTTTGTTCTAAGACAGTCCTTCTGTTTACCACTGATGTGCCTTTGGTGAGTCATCTTACCTCATGTGTCCTCATTTTTGGCATCTTTGAAGTGAGCCCTAAAACTCTAATCTTGTAAGACTTGCAAGGAAATGAAGATTAAGAGGGAAGCTATTGTGATATCCTTGTAGCTGTTAAAATGCTGTGCATGTAGGAGAGTTGAAGAGGGTCTCCTGGGATGTGTCAATACCTTTTGATGGTTCTTGACCGTTTCTTTCTGGCTGCCTCATTGACCCCTCTCATTCTCTTGGGGATCTGGGGCCACAGAATGCTCACCTCAACCCCCAAGATTTTAAAAGATCACCGAGGCTGCTCAGTTTAGAGATTACTGCACTTGGGAGAGGAAAGGTCAACACAAGGTGCAGAAGGCAGGGAAAACAAGAGGACCTGCGTACAAGTTCAGTTCTTACAGGCTGTGGTTGGCAATGAGGACTCTGTATGAGAGTTATTATTATTTTGAAATGAGAACTCCCAGGTTTTGAGCATTTAATGTGGGCAGCACTGTGCTAGGGGTGCTGCATGTCTGATTTCATCCAGTTCTTCCATCAGTTCTGAGTAGAAGGCACAGTGATAAGCCCCATTTTCTGGACAAGGAAGGTGAGGAGCCAAGGAACTTGCTTAAAGTTCCAGGCTAGTGGGGGAGAGAGCCAGGACCAGCCTCAGTGACATGTCTGGATTTAGATACTTCAAATGCAGTGAGTCCCTAAACTAAAGACAAGTTGGCTTCCTGGGAAAGGTAATTCTTGAGGAGAGGGCCTGAAGATGTCCCAAGAAGCACCAGGTGAAATGAGTGTGGGAGTTGAGCATCACCTCCTCTTCATTTTGGAGAAGGAAATGGCAACCCACTCCAGTATTCTTGCCTGGAAAATCCCATGGATGGAGGAGCCTGCTGGGGTACAGTCCATAAGGCTGTGAAGAGTCAGACACTACTAAGTGACTTCACTTTTCACTTTCCTCTTCCTTTTGCTTCTAAATCCAGACCCTTAACCCAGTGCCTCCACTGGCTTCAGTTCTACATCGCAAGCATTTGGTTTTCCATTCAAGCCTTCTCTGTCACCAGGTCCCATTGTTGGGGACATTTTAGTTTCCTTTCTTAACTTTCCTTGCAACTTGGTCATGCAAAAACCAGATTAAAAACTCAGAATAACTGCAAAACTTCAACTCTTCTTTTAGAGAGAAATGGCCTTCAAGTTTTCCTTTCTTTCCTGAATAGAAGCTGGGAATCAGGAACAAGGGGACTCAATCCACTTTCGTTCTTGGCTTTGAAAGATGAGAACTATCCTACTCCCTCAAATCAGCCCTCATAAGTGACCCATTTTATTGTAGAAACTGAGCTGGCAGCCTGGCTGGAGAGGAACTACTTGCAACTGCCTCTGGCTCACGGCAAACCTTCTGCCTCTGAGCATGCCCCATGGATGTTAGAGATTAAAAATATACTTAAAAACCCATTTGCTCCCAGCGGTGGTTTGTTATCTGATTAGACTCCAGAAAGGCTGTGTACTAGATGATTCCTACAAGCTCTCCATCCCCAGTTGAACCCCAAGTCAATATGTTCGCTCTTGGCTGGTTTCCATTCTTCTTCTTCACCTCATTCTGCCCCCAGAAAGGTGATGGTGTAGGAATGGGGCTTGAAGTGCACCTTTGGTTTTGCACGGGAGAAATTGGCCAGGAAGCTAACCACAATGAGAGTCCTTTTAGGTCCTGGGCACTTCGCCTCCCAAATTGCCTCTTTGCATCAGTTATCTCATTATTGGCCCTTTGCCTCTGTCACACTCTGAAAAATAAAATAGAAAACAGACCAAACTACTAAGCATTTGTCCCACTTAATAGTCCTCTTTGTAAGAGGAAAAGGGGAAAGGTAGGAGTGCATGCTGATTAGTATTCTATATATATTTACATATGATACATATGTATGTATAACATCTTTACATATCATGTATATATCAATTTTATATATGCATATATATGTGTGTGTGTATGTGTGTGTGCTCAGTTGCTCAGTTGTGTCTGACTCTGTGACCCCATGGACTGACTGTAGCCCACCAGGTTCCTCTGCCTGGAAAATTCAGGCAAGAATACTGGAGTGGGTTGCCATGCTCTTCTCCAGGGGATCATCACTCCCCCAACACAAGGATCCAACCCTCATCTTCTGAGTCTCCTGCATTGCAGCAGATTCTTTACTGCTAAGCCACCTGGGAAGCCGTGTGTGTGTGTGTGTGTGTGTGTGTGTGTGTGTGTGTAGAGAGAGAGAGCAGGAGGGAGCAGATTATCCTTCTTTGCAGTAGTTATGTTCTGTAAAGTTCATCATCATGGTCACTGATGAACAAATGACTAAACCGTTGCTCCCAGAGGAAAATCAGGGTTAAGTTCCTGCACGCTTCTGGTCACACTGCATCAACCAATCTATATATATCCTTGCTTTCTGTGTTTCTGTTTAAAGACACATTATTTAATACACATCTTAGTCTGTTTGAGCTACATTGATGGAAAACCTAACTCAAACCACTTCAAGTGATGCTAAATGACATCTATTGGCCAGCATAATCAAAGAGCCCATGCTGCAGCTGAAGCGTGACTGGATCCCATAGCTTAACAGCTGTAGGAGAGAGATCTGACTGTCTCTTCATTCTGCTTCCCTTTGGGTTACCCTCACTGCCAGGCAGATTTTCTCTACCTGGTCCAACCTCACCAAGTTAAGTTTGTCTTATCCCATCTTCAGTCCAGTAAAGAAAAAAGAGAAACTCCTTCCTAAGATATTCCAACACAAGTTTCAGGACTGAGTCTAATTGGCTTGTGTTAGGGAACCAATACAACTTTGAATCAGAAGAGGAGAATATGTTGATTGCCCAGACCAGGGTCATGTGACTGCCCCATGGCTGGTAGTTGAGGTCATTCCCATCAGAACCATGAGTAAGATAGGAAAAGGATGGTTCACTAAAATAAGATTGGAGTGCTGATACAAGGAGAAGGAGGGACAGTTGTCCACTTCCCATCCCCCCATGGAACATTCCATCTTGTGGAGGATGATTTCTGTGAACTATAGGAGGCTAAGCCCCGAGTTTCTGTATTCTAAGAACTTTAAAATTTCAGAGACAAAAGGATTCAAGGGGCTATAGAAGGCATCATGGGACTGTGAGAGTTGAACTGGGACTTGAGGTGTTAAGTGGAGAAGCAGGAACCTTTCAGAGGATGAAAATGGCTTCTTAACACCTTACAAGGTGAAGTCACTCAGTCATGTCCAACTCTTTGCGATCCCATGGACTGTAGCCTACCAGGCTTCTCTGTCCATGAGATTCTCCAGGCAAGAATACTGGAGTGGGTTACCATTTCCTTCTCCAGGGAATCTTCCTGACCCAGGGATCGAACCCAGGTCTCCTGTGTTGGAGGCAGACGTTTTAACCTCTGAGCCACCAGGGAAGCCCCTGTCAACACCTTACCATCCTGGTATCTTCTGTTGCATGAACCTCGGGGAGGAAAGTGTGAATTACATCATAAAATGAAGGTAGATCCCAACTTTTAGACAGTTCATCAATTACTAGTTTCACCCCTATGAACACACACACACACACACTTTCATATATTCACTAAAATGAGAGGAAAAAGTGAAAGTGAAGTCAATCGGTTGTATCTGACTAACTCTTTGCAACCCCACAGGGGACTGTAGCCTACGAGGCTTCTCCATCCGTGGAATTTTCTAGGCAAGAGTACTGGATTGGGTTGCCATTTCCTTCTCCAGGAGATCTTCCCAACCCAGGGATCAAACCCAGGTCTCCTGCATTGCAAGCAGTCCCTTTTTACCATCTGAGCCGCCAGGGAAGCTCCAAAATGATAGAAGTAAAGTATTAAACCTGTGCCGCTGTCTGTGGTCCTGAACCATAGCTCAGGCCAAAGCTCTCTTTATGTCTCCCCAACTTTTCTAAGAAGTCCTACTTCTTAATGGTTCTGATTTAGTTTTGGGGAAAGCCAATTAACTTTATTAAACCTCAACTTTCCATCTGTAAAATGGACTCAATGATGTCTCTTTGCAAACACTGTATGAGCCAATGTATGTAAATCATTTAGCATGGTCACTGGCACCCAGTAAATGGTAAATATCATTCGAGCTGTTATTCTCAGCCATTATATCCTGCAGATATGACAGGATATAATGGAGGCTGCTCCTTATTTAATTCTAACTGTGTACCAGACACTATTCTAAACTATTCCAATACTTTACAAGTATTAGCTCATTTAATCCTTCAACATCCCTACAAAGTAAATATTACTATCACTGTTATTATGAAGTTTTTCATATGAGGAAACTAAGGCCCTGAGAGCTTTAGTAACTATCCTAACATCATACAGCTAGAAAGAGACAGAGTTGTAATTAGAACTGTGGCAACTCAGCACCTTTCAGCCTCTGCACGCCTCTGCCTCCAGTGATGAAGGTCATAGCACCCACCTGCCCAGGTCATTGTGAAGACCAAGGACTTTGTAAATTGCAGAGTGCTCCATCCATTCTTGCCCTGATGGCTGTTTTCATAAACCTGTGCCGCTGTCTGTGGTCCTGAACCATAGCTCAGGCCAAAGCTCTCTTTATGTCTCCCCAACTTTTCTAAGAAGTCCTACTTCTTAATGGTTCTGATTTAGTTTTGGGGAAAGCCAATTAACTTTATTAAACCTCAACTTTCCATCTGTAAAATGGACTCAATGATGTCTCTTTGCAAACACTGTATGAGCCAATGTATGTAAATCATTTAGCATGGTCACTGGCACCCAGTAAATGGTAAATATCATTCGAGCTGTTATTCTCAGCCATTATATCCTGCAGATATGACAGGATATAATGAGGCTGCTCCTTATTTAATTCTAACTGTGTACCAGACACTATTCTAAACTATTCCAATACTTTACAAGTATTAGCTCATTTAATCCTTCAACATCCCTACAAAGTAAATATTACTATCACTGTTATTATGAAGTTTTTCATATGAGGAAACTAAGGCCCTGAGAGCTTTAGTAACTATCCTAACATCATACAGCTAGAAAGAGACAGAGTTGTAATTAGAACTGTGGCAACTCAGCACCTTTCAGCCTCTGCACGCCTCTGCCTCCAGTGATGAAGGTCATAGCACCCACCTGCCCAGGTCATTGTGAAGACCAAGGACTTTGTAAATTGCAGAGTGCTCCATCCATTCTTGCCCTGATGGCTGTTTTCATGGGGACATAGGGAAAGGAACAGGAACTTTTGGGTTCATTTGAGTTCTCCAGCCAACACTGACTGAGATTCATTTTTCTGTTGCCTTCCCCCACCTGGTGTCAGGATAGCAGGAGAGAGGTGTAGATGGAGCCAAGTCTCCAAGATTTATTATTCATGGGAACCAAGAGAAGCTTTTTGTTCTTCTCTGACCTGGTCTCAGATTTCTTAGAATCGACATCCCAGGGAGGTAGCATGGCTGGACCATCTGAGGCAAAAACTGTCCTTGCCAGCCACGGACTCTGTAACCTGTGTTCAGTTTGGAGGGTGGGAATTCTGTAAGAGCCCCTGGATGACACCAAGTGAGGGTTTGCCCTGCCCAGCACTAGCCTGTATGCTCTCTACTGCTGTGTCTTCCACTCCAGCCTCTCAACAGTCCTATGAAGGAAGGGCTATTACAGCCCCCATTTTACAGCCTCAAGAAAATTGAGGCTCTGAAATGTTAAGTAATTTTTTCCAGGCTCACCCAGCTCAAGTTTAGCTGGGGGTTGAATCTAGGTCTGTGTGACTGCAAAGCCTGAGCTCTTGGTGGAAGATTCTGGTATAGAATTTGTACCATATGTGAAAATGACTGTGTAGTGTGTTTGTGTGTGTGTGTGTGTGTGTGTGTGTGTGAGGGGGGTATGTTGGAACTGAAGATGGTTGGTGTGTAGATGCAGTTGGGAATGGGGGTGACTGTCATAAATGTGGGTGTGTTGTGGGTGGAGAAGGTGCTGGGGGTGTGGGAGGAGGGGTGGTCAGGAGTGTGTGGAGTGTGTGTGGTAGAGGATGTGTGATGTATAGTTTGAGTATGAATGGGCATAAGTGCATCAGAATGTTGTCAATGGGGATGGGCAAATCTAAGTATGTGGTATGGGAAGGCAGGGGGCTGTAGCAGGGGTATAGGTAGGTGTTGGTGGACTGAAGTAGAGGGTGTGGGTGACAGTGAGTGTGAGTGTGTGTTTGTGTGTGTTGAGGTGGAGAGGCAAGTAAAGCTCTTCCTGATCTCTGATTGCCTCTTCTTCCAAGGATGAAATGAAATATGCATTTTCCCACGGCAGGGCGTATCTGAGACCAGAGTACTGAATCGTTCTGTCTTATAAACGGAAACTGGCCTTGCTTGCTTAATGAGAGAGTCTGACATATGAAGTGTGAGTTTTGCTCACACATAAGAGGAAAGTCTGTGAACTTGAACCATTCCTTTGCAAATGCACAGAGGCCATTTCAGAAGAGCTCATAGCCCTCTTCACAGCAGTTCCAGCAGGTAGTTCTGCTCTGTGTGCTGGACCAGCTCCAGTGAATGGGGACTCATTACTTCTCAAAGTAGCACATCCTCCTTTTGATACCTCTGATGGTATCAGCTCTAACAAGAGGTGGGTTTTGTTTGTTTTGGTTTGGGGGATTTGGGTCCACACAGTGTGGCTTGCGGGATCTTAAGTTCCCTGACCAGGGTTCGAACCCATATCTCCTGCAGCAGAAGCACTGAGTCCTAGCCACCGGCCTGCCAGGGAATACCCAAGAGCTGTTCGCTACCTTATGCCAGACTTTCTCTCACTGTGCCTTTCACTTGTTGGTGCCAGATCTAGCTAGGCAGCTGTGTTATATGAGTGGTTGTCCAGAGTAATGGTCAGGAGTATTGGTATCAAGGAAAGATACACCTGGGTTTATACTTGGTTGGCTCTGCCATCGCTGGAGAAGGGATAGGCTACTCACTCCAGTATGTTTGGGCTTCCTTTGTGGCTCACTGGGTAAAGAATCTCCTGCAATGCAGGAGACCTGGGTTTGATCCCTGGGTTGGGAAGATCCCCTGGAGAAGGGAACCCACTCCAATATTCTGGCTTGGAGAATTCCATGGACTGTATAGTCCATGGGGTCACAAAGTGTCGGACATGACTGAGCAACTTTCACTTAAAAGAGTATTGTATTATTGGCAACAATAGTCAAGATAACAGAGTGGTCAGAAGGCTCATTTATACAAGACCCAGATCCAGGAATATCTTTGGATTTTCTACCTGCTGCCATGTGACCTTGGCAAACCAGGGCCTCAGTTTCCTTATCTGTAAAATGGGAGTGCTGTGTCTCCTATCTATGATTTGTGAAAGTGCCCCTCAGATGAGAGGATGCTGTATTTTTCAAAGGGATAAATGCCCCTCTGTGTTCTGAGTACTTCATCCCTGAGGCAGAGGAGGGATTAGCGTGACTGTCGGCGGTTTTGTGACATGCGGAGAGTTAGTTTAGGGTTGCAAATAAGTCAGTTCCAACTGAGTTTTAATCAGAATGAATGGCATTGCAACGGGAGCCTGAGTGGCAGCCAGAGGCCATTAAGCTAAATCACTTGTTTTAATACGCAGACCTGTCTAATCACATTTTCCTGTTTGGGGCTGTGTGTGTCTGTGCAAGTGTGCGCAAGTGCAGAAATCAATCCTGAGCTTTTCCTTTTTTCCTTACTCACCACAATGGAGTTGGAGCAGAGATAAACTCGATTAACAACACAACAAAGGCAAGCTTCCACTTTATCAAGGAATCAGGTAATTGGCTGGGCTGTGCAGGGAGCCCTGAAGAGTGTTCTGTTAATAGTGTCTGCCTTTGGATTGTATTGTTCAGTATTTGGGTGTATAGACGCGGGGTTCAGAGGGATTCATAACCTAGGGAAAGGGGGAAATGATGGGGGCACCTCCCTCTAACATGAGACATCCCCCCCCCCCAGGACGATCAGTTCTGGATGCCCTGCCCTGCTTCCAGTGTGTGTCTTGTGTTTTCTGCTGGGGACTCATTTTGAATGCACACACTGTTACGGCTTAGTGGCTGTGTGTCCTTGGATAAATGACCTTACCTCTCTGGGCTTCAGTTTTCTGATCTGTAAAAGTGGGTAGCGAAAGCTCCTTTTTCCTAGGATCTTTTTGAAGATATTGCACATGAAACACTTAGCGCAGTTACCCGCTCATGGTGAGTCCAGAACGGACGGGTTAGGTTGTGCTGTGGTAACAGTGATCCTCAACGCTGCAAGGACCGAGACAGCAGAGGCAACAGCAGAGACTCACTCATGCTGCCTGGATAGGGTGGGTTAGCAGTGGGTGTCTGCTCTGCATTGGTCCCCACATAGGGACCCAGATTGAGGGGCAGCACCATCCTCGTGCGTCTACGATTGTCAGGATTGGAAAAGGGGGAAGAAGTGACGTGAGCACTTGCTGTAGAGTTTCCACCTGGAAGGTTTTTTTTTTTTTTTTTTTTTT
>SJYC01137338.1:0-51640 GCA_006408675.1 Madoqua kirkii
ACAACCATGTGATCTAGTCACTAAGTTGTATCCGACTCTTGCAGCCCCATGGACTGTAGCCGGCCAGGCTCCTCTGTCCATGGGGTTCTCCAGGCAAGAATACTAGAGCGGGTTGCCATTTCCTTCTCCGTAGCACTCTCAAATAATCCTTGCGTTAGTACAATTATATTGTTGTTATCATAATAACAGAATGCATTTTGTTGTTGTTTTTATTTCCATCATTCATTATCATGCTTCACATACTTAGTCTGGCTTCAAGAATCCTGAGACATTTCCTACTCGTGCCAAAGTTGGATTCCCATTTCTTTAAGAAAACATAACTGATATTTTTATTAATAATAACATAAATGATAGTTCCCACTTACAAGAGGATGACTTGTGTCAGGCCTCATCTCATTTAATCTTCACAATTCTGTTTTGAGGTGGATCCGATTATTGTCGCCACTCTACAGAAGAGGAGACAGGCTCAGGAAGATGAATCCACTTGTCAGGCTCATAAATGGCAGAATGGACTTGGCCCCCCCAACTCATACCCTAAATTACCTTGCTGAACTGTCTGCTAAGAATATGTGGTCTTAGCCTCTGGGTCTTTAACTGGAAGCAGGGCTTGTCTGGGTGGAGAGTGCTGGAGACGCTATGCATTGTCCTTGTTGACCCACAGAAACAGGCGTCCATCACTGGGACCTATCCACTCTTTTCTGTTTTCCCCTTTTCCCAGCCCTACAATCACCCCAGGCTCCATCCCCCTGAACTTCTCCATTCCTTAAATATTCCATGTCCATTGAAGCCTCTGAACATTTGCTCACTCTGTTCCCCCATCTTTTCCTCCAGTCTTCATGTCTTGCATACTGCAGCTCATCCTTCAGGGAGCAGTCCCAGTCTTCCCCATTTTGGGAAGGATCCACCCCACCCCCACCCCTAGATAGAGCCAATCCCATAACCTGTCTGCTTCCATGGCATTTTGTACATTAATAAATCTAAACATTTTCTAGACACACACACACACACACACACACACACACACACACACACACACAATGCAGTCCATTTGTAGGAGGGAAGAAATTAGTCTTTGTTTTTAATTAATGCCAGTTCCCTCATCCTAGCTTTTAGTACTGGCACCTCATTTGTCTTATTAAGCACTTAGTTTTGCTTTTAATTAGTGCCGTTTATTGTCACTGAATTTTAATTGTCAGTGCAGGGTCTCAGCAGGCCTTGGTGAGGATGCATTACAAATGTCTCTTGCCCTCTTGCATAACCTCAGCTTGGGTGGCAGTGCCTCTGAAGTAAAGAGGGGGCATTTTTGAGGGTGTGGGTGGATGAAGATGGATTTTTTTTCCCCAGACTTCAGCCAATTCTGGTTTTCTTTGAGATCCCCATTTGCTCCAAGGTAGCTGGTTTATAAAGACACATAGAGGTTAGGAGGATTATAATGACAGAAATTCAATTCAAATTTGACTTCAGGAGAAAAAAAAGGGAACATATTCGTTCATATGTTCAACATACAGTAGCTAAAACAGACCACGAGGAATTCAGGTGTGGCTGAATCCAGCATTCCAACAGCGTCGTCAGGAACCAGTTACTCTCCATCTCTCAGCTCCACTTTCATCCCTTGACAGACCTTTCCCATCTGGTGCCAAAAAGTGACCAACAGCAGCTCCAGGCTTCTGTTCTATCAGTTTAGCAATCACAGTGGAAAAAGAATGCTTCTTTCCACATAGTTCCAGCAAGTCTTAGGGTATACCTTCACTGGTCCAGACTGGGACATGTGCCTATCCCCAAGTCCATGAGGCATATAATACACTGATTGATTAGAGATAATCTTTGGTCCACCTTTAGGGACCAGGTTTGAGTAATCTCCATCTGAGCAACACAGATTGATACAAGAGAGGGATGGTTTCCAAAAGGAAATTGGAGGTGCTGTTACTTTAAAAAAAAAAAAGAGAAGAAGAAGAAGGGATAAGTGCTGGACAGGAAAAAGTGAGACATCTCTACCCCAGGTATCCATTGCAGTGTCTCACTCAGACCTAAAAAACACCTAGAAATTAGACACGTGTTTTTCTCCCCAGCCTCTAACAATGACCTCTTTCCCTAATTCTTAAAAAGTATTTTGTATTACCAGGCCTCTGCACATGTATTATATTAACCCTTTGGCTCTTCCCCAAAACTCTGTGAAGTTGGCATAACAAAGATGGGAATTTTTACGTCCTCATGATGCTGAAACTGAGGCCCAGAATGACTAAATAGATGCCAGGAAATGGATAGAGGAGCTAAGGTCAGATCCTAGACTTTGGGTCCAAGGCCAGGAATTGTTCCACAACATGGGCTGCTCCGTCAGCCAGATCTTGCTGCAGAACAAAGCAACCCACACATGAGTGAATTAGAACCAGAGCCAATTATTTATCTCAAGATTGTTTAGAGTCAGTGACTGGGTTCAGTTCACCTGGATGGTTCTTCTGGTCTAGGCTAGACTTGGATGATTGATCTTTGCTGGGCTTGTTCATTTCTATGGTCAGCTGGAATGTTAGCTGGGACTGGCTAGTTTATGAAGGAGCAGCTACAGAGGCTAGGACAACTGTGGCCCCTTAGAACGTGGTCTCTGCAAATTGCCAGAGTTGTATAGCAGTGAGGATGAGCTCTGTGCCTGCCTTAAAAACCCATAAAATCCTGTGGGATTTTTTTGAGGGCTTATGAAACCATCTGTTATGCGATATGGTGATGGGAGAACCCTGGGGAGATGACAGTGAATTTGCTGTGTTTCAAGGCTGGCAGCACAGAGATGCCTTCATCTGGAGCATCTCTCAGGCTTGTTTCTGTCCTCATCTTGGACACCAACCAGCTCAGCATGGAAGGAGTCAAAGTCTTGTCATTCCAGATTTGGCCAGGTTCACGGGAGGCTGGGGATGACCCGACTGGTTCTGGAAGCAAAGAGAAGCCAGCAGCAGCCTGCACTCCCTGGATGAAACTGGGGTAAAGGATACTGGGGCTCTGAGAGGTGGAGTGGCAACACTTGCAGGCAGGTGGAGGCATGCTCAGCTCTGTCAAGTACAGTAGGCGGGGCAAGAGACCACCATCTTCCTCTCATTGGACCAAGTGTCCTTGCCATGGCAAAGGTATGTAGTAACCATGCTGCTGCTGCTGCTGCTAAGTCATTTCAGTCGTTGTCTGACTCTGTGCGATGGCACAGACGGCAGCCCCCCAGGCTTCTCCATCCCTGGGATTCTCCAGGCAAGAACACGGGAGTGGGTTGCCATTTCCTTCTCCGATGCATGAAAGTGAAAAGTGAAAGTGAAGTTGCTCAGTCGTGTCCGACTCTTCACAACCCTGTGGACTGCAGCCCACCAGGCTCCTCTGTCCATGGGATTTTCCGGGCAAGAGTACTGGAGTGGGGTGCCATTGCCTTCTCCTGTGGGAACCATGAGTGCCTGTCAGATAATCAAAGCTGAATGCATGGCTGGGACAGAATGGGATATATTCAGGGCACTTCTCAAAGTCCTTCTGTGGCTTGCACATCACTCAGTAGAAGCTGAAGTGGGCCTGATGATCTGACCTCCACTGCTTCACGACCTTCCTGACCTCCACTGCTGCTTCAGCGCCCACTCATCTCCCCCTTGCTCACTCCACTCTGGCCACTCTGCCCTCCTTATCATTTCTCCTACTAACCAGGTACATACCCACCCCGGGACCTTGGTACTTGCTTCTCCCCTCCACTTAGAATGTTGTGGGAACCATGAGTGCCTGTCAGATAATCAAAGCTGAATGCATGGCTGGGACAGAATGGGATATATTCAGGGCACTTCTCAAAGTCCTTCTGTGGCTTGCACATCACTCAGTAGAAGCTGAAGTGGGCCTGATGATCTGACCTCCACTGCTTCACGACCTTCCTGACCTCCACTGCTGCTTCAGCGCCCACTCATCTCCCCCTTGCTCACTCCACTCTGGCCACTCTGCCCTCCTTATCATTTCTCCTACTAACCAGGTACATACCCACCCCGGGACCTTGGTACTTGCTTCTCCCCTCCACTTAGAATGCTCTGCCTCAAGATACCCACATGGCTCAGTCTATTACCCACTTCAGGTCTTTGCTCAAATATAATTTCTCAGTGGGCCTCCACCTTTTTTTTTTGTAAACCACATCTCACAGCTTGTGGAATCTTAGTTCCCTAACCAGGGATCGAACCTAGGCCCCTGGCAGTGAGCGCACTAACCACTGGACCACTAGGGAATTCCCTAGATCACTTATTTAAAATCAAACTTCCTTCTCATTCACCAACCCTCCTTTGTTTTTCTCTAAAGCGCTCAATTGCCAGCTGACATGCTTTAATTTGACTTACTGTTTTCCCACTAGAAGGGAAGCTCCATGAGGACAAAGATTTTCCTTTTTTATTTGCTTTAATGCTGTATCCCTAGTGCCTAGACCAGTGTCTGCCACAGAGTAATAGATGTTCTATAATGTTTTTTTATTCTTCCCGTTTCTCAAGAGAAGCTGGCAATCTATATTTTTAATTAAATCCTGTGCCTTTAAAATTCTGGGTTACTCTTATTTTTAAAAACTATTGCACGGGCCAAACAAAACATACTTTTAGCCTGGATGCTGTTGTGAAGTTCCCCCAGCCCCACTTCACTTTTGGAGCCCGTGGTGTAAGTTGCATATCCCATCCCGTCAGGCAGTCTGAGTGATTCCCCCCACCCCCAGATTCCTAATTGAATAGAGATAGGCTGGACTCAGGGGGAGAGGAACAGGGCAGGAAAAGAGACGCAGAGATGGAACTGATTTGATACCATCCAAGCTGGTGGCTGCAGGTTCTGCTGCGAAGCATCTGGTTTAATTCCAGCTCGGGGCTGGGAGGCTGACTGTGGCATTGAACTCCACGCAGACAGCTGCAGCCCATGCTGGGTCCCTGCAGTGCCCTGAAGTGCCATGTGCAGGGCCACCACCAGCCCAGCCCAGCCCCGCCACATCATGCTTAGACACCTGCTGTGACTCTGAAGCTTGATGGACGTTCAGAGTTGTTGTTTTTTTCAGTTCAACTAAACCCAGCAGAAGACCTTGGAGATTCTGGGGAACAAACAGTGCTGATGGGAGCCAGGGGAAAAATAGGTAGAACAAAATGCAGAGGGAGAAAGGCAGGGTTCTGGAATCTTTTCTGGGCTTGGCACTGGGTCTTTGAGTCATTTTAAAATGCAGGTGATTTAAAGATTAGTCCCAAGCTGTGGAGGTGGGCAGATTTGGAACAAGGCCTGGCTCTGTCACTTATACGCAGATTTACTGAGTACCTGCTGCACTCACTGAGCTCTAGGACTTGTGTGGAGATTCACTAAACATCTACTGTATACCACACTCCTGCAAAGTGAAAACGTAAGGCCCCTTATTCAAGCACCATAAAACATTTGAGATGATGACAGCAAAGCATTAAGCCAAGTGTGGGCTCATCTAAGTACAGGGTCATTCTAAGTTCAGGGTCCTTCCAGACATGGGTCCAAAGCTTCATGAAGTTGGTTCCACATGCACTGGAGTCACTGCTGAACAAATAGAGACCCAGGCCCTGTTCTCATGGATCTTATGAAATAGGTGGGGAAACAAACAGTGAATAAGTTAAAAAATAATAATAATTACGTATCTTGATAAATATAATAGAGGAAACAAACAGTGAGAATTAAGTAAGCAGTGAGAGGAGGTGACTTAGAGGGTGTAGTCTGTGAAGCTTCTTGGAGGAGGTGACATTTGAGCAGAGACCAGCAGAGCATTAGTAGAACCAGCTATGCAAGAGGAAGAGGAAGAAGTTATCCACGCAGAGACACAGCAAAGGCAAACAGCTGGCAGCTGGAAAAGCCAGCATGATTGGAGCATGGTCCAAGATCTAGCAACAGTAGCAGGTGGAAGGTCATGACAGTTCTTTGAGGGCACAGAGAGAGTCTTAAATCTTATATGCATCGGACAGCCAATAAGTGGAAGTAATTTATTATTTTAAAATTATCTTTTAAAAAATACATTTATTTTTGAATAGCTAAAGTGTCCTTATGGTTGCAAATACAAAGAGGTATCATGTGACAGTTCTTCCCATCTCAGGCCCAGCCTCCCAGGCTCCTTCCATAGAGGCCAATGGTATTGTCCATTTCTTGTGTGTTCTTTTCAGAGATGCTTTATGCATATACAACCTACACATGCACATTATCCTACTTGCCCTGTCTACACAATAATGTTGTTCTCGAACAGTGTTCTACGTCTTGGCCTTGCCACTAGACAAGTAATCTTGTTGACCTATCTGTATCCATCATAAACTCTCATTATTCTTGGCAGCTGTGAAGCCCTCCGTCATACAGATGCACCAGCATCCTGCTAGCCAGTGCTTGTTACTAGGCATTTAGATTGCTCCCTTGAAGGGCTTCAAGAAGGTCCTTGGGAAGTCCACTTAAACTCTCTGTGACTCAGTTACTCATCTGTGAAATGGGATAAGGACATTTGCCTCCCAAATCTATTTTGATGGTTGCTGTTGTTCAGTCACTATGTCATGTCCAGCTCTTTGCGGCCCCATGAACTGCAGCACAGCAGGCTTCCCTTTCCTTCACTGTTTCCCAGAGTTTGCCCAAACTGAGGTCCATTGAGTCAGTGATACCATCCATCCATCTCATCCTCTTTTGCCTCCTTTTCCTCCTACCTTCAATCTTTCCCAGCATCAGGGTCTTTTCCAATGAGTCGGCTCTTTGCATCAGGTGGCCAAAGTATTGGAGCTTCAGCATCAGTCCTTCCAGTGAATATTTAGGGTTGATTTCCTTTAAGATTGAGTGGTTTGATCTCCTTGCTGTCCAAGAGACTCTCAAGAGTCTTCTCCAGCACAATTGGAAAGCATCAATTTTTTGGCACTCAGCCCTCTTTGTGGTCCATCTCTCACATCCATACATGACTACTGGAAAAACTATAGCTTTGACTATGCAGACCTTTTGAAAATAAGATAAAACCCGAAAGGCAGTTAGCAGGTGCCAAACCCTTGGCATTTGAACTAGTGCTTGTTGCTGCTGTCTCTTTCATTCCTTGGTGCTCACAACAAGGCTGTGGTGGACCCTTTGCTGTGGGGCCCAGCAGAGAGCTGAGCCTCTGGCTTCCAGGGAAGGTAATTATTTTATGCTTTCTGAACTTGCCGCTGCCTCACTAGATTTAAGCCAGGGCTTTGGCTCTAACAGAGCATATGATCTCCAGACAGGGGTCTGGGTGGGCAGGTGTCTGTTCCGAGCATCAGAATTTGAAGATCAGAGTTCCTGGACGGGGACTGTGTATCACCCGTCCTACTCCCTCATCCCCGTCTCCTGGGATCCTCCAAGGGCACTGTTGCATCTTGCTTCAGGAGGCAATGCATTCAAATGAACATTTGGCTGTTCCAGTCAAGGGCAGCCGAGAAAGCTCATTACTGGGGTCCCCAGCAGGGACCAGGGCACCCCCAGGAGCCCGGGCAGCCTCATTCAGCTCTTGGCACAGGCAGTAGTGAGAAGTTAAGGTTCTTTTCAGCATGTTTCCTTCGCAACAGGAGTCATTGCTCCTTTTTCTATTTTCAGAGTGGAAACAATGAAACGGTCTTATTATTCTAGGAAGATTATGTTAACCACCTGGGAACAGATGAAATGGCTTTTCTGTAAGGGGTCTTTCCTCTCCTGTGTCCAACCATCAGAGCCCTCCACCCCCACCCCACCCATGTGAATATTTAATAATTGTATTGGTTGCAGAATAGGAAGGATAGTTCTCTCCCTGTTCCCCTCCCAACTGCTCATCTATTTGGCTTCATAGGGGAAAGGACTGTGATGTAACAAGAACTTCAGCAAAATCAGGACCCACTGGACCCCATGACCTACCTTCCAAAACTTTCTAAAACAATGAATTAAATGTGATTTCTGTGGTCTCTTTCCCCTTGCTCTTTGGCTATACCTGGGGGAGCAGGGAGGAGTGGAGGTCCAGGAAGAACACAAGTTCGCCTAAGTTCAGCTGGACTTGCTTGGCACTGATGAGGACTCATTCACACATTCAATAATTATTTACTAAATGCCTTCTCCATGCCAGGAGCTATGCTGGGTATTGGAGATTAAACAGAGAGCAAAACAGGAAGAGTTCTGCAAGAAGCTTACATTTTAGCGGGAGATCCCAACTGTGGTGACGCTGTTTTCACAAGCTGTGGTTTGTGTCTGTGACCATCTCCCTGGTCACTGTGTGGAGCATAGACTGAGGTGGGCCAAGAGCAGAGGCAGGGAGACGGTGAGTGGGCTCCTGTAGTAAGGCAGGCTGGGGCAGCAGAGGTTTGGGTCAGCACAGAAGCAAAGCGGGCAGAGAATATTGGGAAGATTCTGGCTCTCTTTATGACAATCAAGCCATGACTTTCTGATGGCTTGGGTGTAGAGTATTAAAAAGAAAGCAAGCCAGGGATGAATCTAGCATTGAGACCTCAAAACTCTGAGAGACAGGTTTTGCTTTTTTTTTTTAACCTACCCAAGGCCAAGTTGACTAGTACATGAGCCAGATGACATCCTCTAGTAGAAATATCCTGGATTAGAGATAAGAGCTCTGCCCAGGTGGCTCTAGTGTTAAAGAGCCCACCTGCAGGAGGCAAAAGAGATGCAGATTTGGTCCCTGGGTGGGGAAGATCCCCTGGAGGAGGGCATGGCAACCCTCCAGTATTCTTGGCAATATTCCAGTATCCTTGCCTGGAGAATCCCCATGGACAGAGGAGCCTGGCAGGCTGCAGTCCATGGCGGGGGCAGAGAGTTGGACACAACTAAAGCGACTTAGCATGCACATACGCACCCTTCCTCTTGCATCAAAAATGAATGGGAGGAACACAGGTTAAAGGGAAAGAGTTCTTCATTCTGTTCTATTTCTGCCAAAAGGGGGCTGTGACAGTTTCCCTCTTGGTCCTGAAGGTCCCATCTGGAAAGCGGAGAAGCTGGATGAAGCTCTGTTTCTTCCCCATACCACTCAGACATAGACAAGGGACCTGAGAAATAAGGAGTGATTGAATGACCGCTTGCATGATGACCTTTCTGGGCTGATGTTTTCCAGGAGTGCTGGGCTTCGGCCATGACTGACACCGTGTTCAGCAGCAGCTCAAGCCGTTGGATGTGTCCCAGTGACCGACCACTGCAATCAAAGTAAGTCACTGGGTATTCCTGGAAGTCATCTGCTTAGGGGCAATGAGGTTCTGATCTACACTTGAAGGAGGAGAGAAGTAGAGATAAAAAGAGAACTTCCATCCCTGGGGTGAGGGAAAAAAGAAGCTGGTGGGAGTTCTGTTGTAGAAACTCCTCCGCTGATTTTACTACTTTGCAAAGTTGGAGTAACAAGATGGAACTCTGAGCTCCATGTCCTAAATGAGAGGTGGTCTGATGAAATGGAAAGAGCACTAACCTATTGGTTAGAATCAGACTTGATTCTGGTCCTAAATCTGAACTAATTTACTGGGTGAGTCCCTTTCCCTTCTTTGGGCCTCAGTTTATTGTCAGTTAAATAAGGAAGTTGGACTTGATCAGAGGTTGCAAATGGACAGGCCACCAGCTGACTGTGACTTGCAAAAATGTATTTTTTAGTTTTGGCCTGATCATTTTAAAATCGGGAAATTCACATAAAAATATCTTCACATTCTGCATTAAGTATTATTATACCTGAATAGGTGGTGTATTGGCTCTGTACCATGCTGGTCCTTAGAGCTGTTGTTAAATTTTCAGGAGTTTTATAAGTCGGTTGTTAAATGTTACTGTTACTAAAAATTAAGTTGTATAGTTTTATGGTTAAATTATATTAGTCAAGGGTGGTGAATACTCAGCATTAACCATTTGTTTCTTATTTTACTACATTTTGCTATCCTCTGTGTTACTTGTTGTCTGTGATACGTGTATAGTGAAACACTGTCTATTAGTATGGTACTGCATGTTTCCTCCCAGCTTTGCATTTAGTGATATCATATAGGTACTCGAAATCAGCCTCAGTGGGGTTTTTCTCTAGAAGTGCAACTGTTAAACATTCACCAGCATACCACTGCCTAAAGACCTTGACAGTCTATGTCTATCATCACTGAAGATTTTCATGCAAAGGTCTTATTTTTTGAACACTTGGTAATTTTAAAAATGTATTTATTTTTAATGGAAGGATAATTGCTTTACAATACTGGTTTGATTTCTGCCATACATCAGTATGGATTCACCACAGGTATACATATGTCCCCTCCGTCTTGAATTTCCCTCCCACCTCCAACCCTTTCCCACCCCTCTAGATTGTTACAGAGCCCCAGTTTGAGCTCCCCAGGTCACACAGCAAATTCTCCTTGGCTCTCTATTTTACATATGCTAGTTTATATTCTTCCGTGCTCTTTTCTCCATTAGCTTACCCTCCCTACCACCCTTGCCCATTAGTCTGTTCTCTATGTCTCCATTGCTGCTCTGCAAACAGGTTCATCAGTACCATCTTTCTAGATTCCATATATATGTTAATATATGATATTTCTTTTTCTCTTTCTGACTTACTTCACTCTGAATGATAGGCACTAGGTTCATCTACCTCATTAGAACTGACTCAAATGTGTTCTTTTTTATGGCCAAGTAGAGAATCCTAGGGATGCCGGAGCCTGGTGGGCTGCCGTCTATGGGGTCACACAGAGTCGGACACGACTGAAGCGACTTAGCAGCAGCAGCAGCAGCAGCAGTATTCCATTTTCTATATGTACCACAGCTTCTTTATCATGATTGCTTGGTAATATTTTATTGTGAGCTCAACCTGTGAGAATCCTGGGGATCTACCATGAGAATATTTTCTTCAGAGAGATTTGCATTTGCTCCTGCCAGGAAGTGTGTGCTACTCACCAAGGATGTGATCTGAGCTCCGTTAGGGGGTCCCAGATTCAGCTTCTTCATCTAGTTAGGAGCTCAGAGTCAGTCTCTGGGACACAGTGTTGGTGTTTACATTGGTTTCCTGCTCAGAGCTCCAATTCTGGATTCAGTTTGCTGGATTTTCTCTTTTTAAAAAAATTGCCTTTTAAAAGTATAACTAATGTGCCTCCAACAGTACACATCTAAAGTACAATTTGATCATTTTTACACTTATATACATACTCATTCCCCTTTGCTCCTCCCTGTCACCACCCATCCCTAAGTAATTATGTAAATGGAATCATCTCTTTGAGGGAAGATGTCTTCTTTCACTTGGCATAATTAAATCATGGTCCATTCATATTGTTTTTCATATCAATAGTTTATCCCGTTTATTGCTAAAAAAGTAATATTTCATTGTGTGGAGGTACCACAGTTTGTTTACCCATTCATCTGCTGATGGACATTTGGGTTGTTTCTAGTTTTTTGGCTAGTACAAGTAAAATTTGTATAGACATATTCTTGTATTTCTCTTAAGGTAATACCTAGGAGGAAAATGTCTCGGTGGCTTAGTAGGTAAATGTTTAACTTCTAAAAAAAACTTGCAAACTGTCTTTCAAATTGTTTGTACCGCTTTAAATTTCCAGCAGAAGTGTGTGAGAGTTCTGTCTCCTTTCTCACCAACACTTGACACGATCTGTCTTTTCCATTTCAACCATTCTGCGTGTGCATAGTGGTATTTGTGTCGTGCTTTTAACTTGCGCTCCTCTTAACGAATAATGAAATTGAACACCTTTTTATGTAGGTTTGACACGCATATAACCTCTTTGTTAAAGTGTCTGTTTAAACACTTTGTCCACTTAAAAATCAGGTCATTTATCTTCTTGTTATTAAGTTTTAACATGTTGTTTTTAATGTGCTGTCGATAAAAGTCGTTTGTTGGAGACACATTTTGCACAGATTTTTCTCAGCCTATGACTTGCATTTTCTTTTTCATAACAGAGTCTTTTGAAGAGGAAACATTTTTTATTTTGATGAAGTCTGTTTTGTCTGTTTGTTTCAAAGGTAGAGGGGTTTTGGAGAATTCCTTTACTTTCTAGCAATCCTAGAACTGTGTTAATAAGATTTGCCCTCAATTATCAAGGCCCTAATTATATATTGATGAGGGTCTTTCAGAATATTTAGTCCACTCGTATTCTCTGAAGCGAAAGTCTCTGTCTGTTTACTATTTCCACCTAAAGTCTCCTCTAGTTCTATGAGTTTAACAGTTTTGAAGACATTATTGAACTCTGTTGGTTTCCATTTTGAAAGGAAACTTCTAGTTTCCAAGCCCTTCACATGAACGTTCTCTTGATACCAAACTCATTTGGCAAAGAATATCTTATCAGGCAAAAACTTCTCTCTATAAGATAAACAGTTGCCTGAAGGTGGATGGGTAAAATATTTATTTTATTTAAGAAATGTCAGTTAATTAAAACCCCATCCATCACAGTTTACTTTAGTCAATATGAAGCCAAACAATTTGCCTTACAATTAAATTAGAATTATTCAAGCAGTCTGGATGCTATTTCCTTAAAGTGCCCCGGGCTTCTGCGAAACATCTTGGCATTCCTAACGCATCTGGCTGGCTTGATTGCTACTGCATTTTCTTCAGATATTAAAATTATTTTCCAATAAATGTTAATGGGTGAATTATAGTCATCACACATGCTGTCTAGTCTGCAGCAGTGATGATGTGCTAATGCAGATGTTTCTCTAATGTCTTTCTCCAGTAGATTAAGAAATCTAGTCTTAATTAACTGCTGGCTGGCCAGATACACTTACTGCCTTTGTGATTTTCAAATGCCTTCCTCTCTCAGTCTCCTTGAGTTCAACGATGGTGTTTGGAAGACAATTGTGATTGTGTTTGAAAGGAGAGAATGTATTTCTTTCTTCCCCGGGTGGAGCAGGGATTCAGTTCTCTATGTTGGGGATACATGGGGAGAAATGCTGTCTCTGATAGTTGATTATTTGCTGTGGCTTTCAAATCTGCAAGCCTGAGAGTGGCAGAGACCAGAGGTGGAAACCGAGGCACAAAGGGAAGATGTGACCTGTCTGTGGTAGCATGGAGTAAATGGAGGGGCTGGTCTTCTTTTTAGAATGGAAGGACTTGCTTCCTCAAAATGGGGCACTGTGAGTTCTGCTTTTGGGTGATCCAACCACTGTTCAGGGCTCTTTGCCCTTTCTTAACGTGCTCCTTAGAACTTCCCTGGTAGATCAGTGGTAAAGAATCCACCTGCCAATGCAGGAGATGCAGGTTCGATCCCTGAGTTGGGAAGATCCCCTTGAGAAGGAAATGGCAACCCAGTCCAGTATTCTTACTGGGAAATCCCATAGACAGAGAAGCCTGGTGGGCTACAGTCCATAGGGTCACAAAGAGTCAGACACGACTTAGCTACTAAACAATAACAATGTGCTCCTTAACCCTCAGTGTTTGAAACAACAGAAAACAAGAATGGTGGTGGCCTTGTTATCATTAAATGATTCTTCTTTAGTGCCCCCAAAAATGTTATTCAAAATACATAAATGGTTAGACGAGTTAATTAATAAACTGAACTGATGGGTCATGTTCATCAAAGCTATGAATATACAACCCTACAGCAACCATGTTTTAGATGTGTTAAAATAAGATAATAATGACTGATAAAAAATGGAAGTAGGTCATTGTAATTTAAACTGAACTGTGTGGTTGTTGCATCCAGTGCTGATACTGTTACAAGATGTTTTTTCTCCCTAACTTTATTCATTTTTTTTCTTTCTCTCTTTTCTTTGCCTACCTTCAGTGATAAAGAACAGTGAGTATTTTATGATACTTTTATTTTTCTACAGACTGAATTTTATCTCTTTTCTGATGAAAGTAGCTTGCCCCTATGGAGAGTTGGTTTAAAAACGAACTAAATGTTTTATATATCTAATTTTAAAAATCCAAGTTGTTAAAAAAAAAAAGAAGCACACCCCTCTTGAGAAAAAAATATGAAATTTCAAGAAAAAAATTCTTGATAAAAGGGTGGAAAACATTCCTTAGGGAAGCCCTCAATTTAATTTTTGTTAGCAGCTTGTGGGATTCAGCAAGTTTATTAACCACCTTCTGTTTCTTTTGCATTTTGCCTGGGAACACTGTTCTTAGATAAAGAAAATATTAACTCAAATGACTGCTGTCATTAATCAAAGATGATGAAGACTAGAACAGAGCTTGTGGGAAGTTATATGCTAAACACATGGTCTCTGTCACCTCATGGGAGGTCGGCCTGATTTCCCAATGAAATGCCTTTGACTCCGAGGTCCCATCTTTGCTCATAACTTTTGTTTTAAATTAGATTCATTTCCTAAATATGCATGACAGATTGGATGCTGGGTCCAATAAATGAACAGTTAGGCTGCAAAGCAGATGGGGTTTTGGATGTGTGTACACACTGGGAAACTATGGAAGGTCATTTTTACTCTCCTCATGGTAGGGGAGTTGTCACAGATCCAGGAGCAGAGCACTGAGCCTGGCCTCAGAACACCCAGGTCTAAGTTCTGCTCTGGGACTCAGGGTCACTTTCTTAAACCCTGGCCATCTCCTTTATCAGGTGGGTGTGTTAACCCAGGTGGCTCAGTGGTAAAGAATCCACCTGCCAATGCAGCAGGAGACACAGACTCAATCCCTGGGCTGGGAAGACTCTCTGGAGGAGGAAATGGCTACCACTCCAGTATTCTTGCCTGGAAAATCCCATGGACAGAGCCTGGAGGGCACAGACCATGGGGTTGCAAAGAGTCAGACATGACTTAGCGACTGAGCATGCACAAAGCTCCTGGCTCTGTTAACCCTGTCCTTCCACCTTCACTGGGAGGTGGTGCAGTCAAATGAGATGCATGGGAAAGGTTCAGTTCAGTTCAGTTCAGTCGCTCAGTCGTGTCCGACTCTTTGCAACCCCATGAACCGCAGCACGCCAGGCCTCCCTGTCCATCACCAACTCCCGGAGTCCACCAACACCCATGTCCATTGAGTCAGTGATGCCATCCAACCATCTCATCCTCTGTCATCCCCATCTCCTCCTGCCTTCAGTCATTCCCAGCATCAGGGTATTTTCAAATGAGTCTGTTCTTCACATCATGTGGCCAAAGTACTGGAGCTTCAGCTTCAGCATCAGTCCTTCCAATGAATATTCAGGACTGATTTCCTTTAGGATTGTCTGGTTGGATCTCCTTGCAGTCCAAGGGACTCTCAAGAGCCTTCTCCAACACCACAGTTCAAAAGCATCAGCTCTTCAGCACTCAGCTTCCTTTATGGTCCAACTCTCACATCCATACATGACTACTGGAAAAACCATAGCTTTGACTATATGAATCTTTGTCGGCAAAGTAATGTCTCTGATTTTTAATATGCTATTTATGTTTGTCATAGCTTTTCTTCCAGGGAGCAAGTGTCTTTTAGTTTCATGGCTACAGTCACTATTTGCAGTGATTTTGGAGCCCAAGAAAATAAGGTCTGTCAGTGTTTCCATTGTTTCCCCATCTATTTGCCATGAAATGATGGGACCAGAGGCCATAATCTTAGTTTTTGAATGTTGAGTTTTAAGTCAGCTTTTTCACTCTGCTCTTTTGCCTTCATGAAGAGGCTCTTTAGCTCCTCTTCACTTTCTGCCATAAGGGTGATGTCATCTGCACATCTGAGGTTATTGATATTTCTCCCTGCAATTTTGATTCCAGCCTGTGCTTCATCCAGCCTGACATTTTGCATGATATACTCTTCATATAAGTTAAAATAAGCAGGGTGACAATATATAGCCTTGATGTACTCCTTTCCCCATTTTGAACCAGTCCATTGTTCCATGTCTGTTTCTAACTGCTTCTTGATGTACATACAGATTTCTCAGGAGGCAGGTCAGGTGGTCTGGCATTCCCATCTCTTTAAGAACTGTCCACAGTTTGTTGTGATCCACACAGTCAGAGGCTTTAGTGCAGTCAGTGAAACAGAAGTAGATGTCTTTCTGGAATTCTCTTGTTTTTTTCTGTGATCTAGTAGAGGTTGGCAGTTTGATCTCTGGTTCCTCTGCCTCTTCTAAATCCAACTTGAACATCTGGAAGTTCCCAGTTTACATATTGTTGAAGGCTAACTTGGAGAATTTTGAGCATTCCTTTGCTAGCGTGTGAGATGAGTGCAATTGTGTGGTAGTTTGAACAAACTTTGGCATTGCCTTTCTTTGGGATTGGAATGAAAACTGACCTTTTCCAGTCCTCCAGACACTGCTGAGTTTTCCAAATTTGCTGGCATATTGAATGCAGCACTTTCACAGCATCATCTTTTAGGATTTGAAATAGCTCAACTGGAATTCCGTCACCTCCACTAGCTTTGTTCATAATGATGCTTCCTAAGGCCCACTTGACTTCACATTCCAGAATGTCTGGCTCTCGGTGAGTAATCACACCATCATGGTTATCTGGGTTATTAAAGTCTTTTTTGTACAGTTCTTTTGTGTATCCTTGCCTCCTCTTCTTAATATCTTCTGCTTCTGTTAGGTCCAAACCCCCAAAGGGTTTACAAACAGTCAGTCACCAACAAATACACTTTGTTGTGCAAGGAGCTATAATAGCAGAATCACAGTGTCCTGTGGGAGTACAATGATGGGGGAGTTTCCTGGAAGTGTGTAAGCTGAGATTGTGTAAAGGAAGTGCAAGACAGAGAAGAGACAGAGGAGTTCTAGGTAAGGGAACAACATATGCAAAATCTAAATAGGAGAGAGAGCATGGGATTTTAGGAAAGCTGAATGGAACTCAGTCTGTTTTTGTTTTTTTTTTTAATTTATTATTTTTTTACTTTACTTTACAGTACAGTATTGGTTTTGGCATACATTGACATGAATCCACCACGGGTGTATATGAGCTCCCAAACATGAATCCCTCTCCCACCTCCCACCCCACATCATCCCTCCGGATCATCCTCGTGCACCAGCCCCAAGCATCCTGCACCGAACAAAGACTGGCGACTCATTTCTTACATGATAGTATACATGTTTCAATGCCATTCTCCCAAATCGTCCCACCCTCTCCCTCTCCCTCAGAGTCCGAAAGTCCGCTCTACACATCTGTGTCTCTTTTAAAAGATTGCCAGGATCCCGAGATCCCCTTAGCTTTCTGAAGGGAGTTAGGGAACCACAGCATCCTTTTGGCACCCCCTTGAGTCTGGTAGGGGTAAGTCTCATCCAAAAGGGCCTTCATACCAGCAGGACTTGTATAAAATGTTCTGTGTTGTGGATGTCCCTCCTTCCACACCCTCCCCTTCAGGATTCATTAAAATCTCATTCTCTGAGCTGTAAAGAGACTTCCTGCTGACACCTGCTTCTGTCGGCATCCTGGGGGAAGGGAGGGGGGATAAGAAGAAAGAAAAGAGAAAGGATTAATTTTCTGCACACCACCGCTGTTTAATGCTTCAGAGCCTTCATGCCCTGACAGCATTTCCATCATCCCACTCCTTTGAGGAGTTATAATATATTAATAGAGACATCTGGTGGGTATTTGTTACGTGACTATTGTGTGCATGAAACAAAGCATCAAGGTAGGAGGCGGGAAGCAGCTGGGAGTCTGCGCTTTGCAGTGTTTCTGCGAGGGGCTCCCACCTGGAGTCAGGACTAGTTTCCTCTTGTATTAGAGGCCACTGGTGCCGGTTTCTTGGGGAGGGTTCCTTCCAACAGTCTCTAGATGCACCTGAGCAGGTACATTCAGGTCACAGATGAAGCGCACCCAGAATGCTGGTTTCTTGAGCCTCCGACCGTATCCTCCCCACACAGCTCTCTTGGCCATTCCCTTCCCTCTTTTGAGGGTTGGGCGTCTGGAAAATGAGCAGGTCAACTGTAGTGATCTTTAGACTTTTATTAGCAGCAAAATTCTTTCTGTGAATACAATTTTATTCAGAAGCTCAATATATAAGACAGATAAAGAGTGGAGCTGGATAAAGATCTTTAGTGGCTAAAGGCATTAAATGTATCATGGTGCAACTGTAAGTTAAAATAATACCGAACTATAAAGTAAATGTAGCGAGTATAGCGAGCTTCCCTTTGTTATGTTGTTGTTGCCACAGTGGATAGTGTGTCAGTTATCTTTTGCTGTGTAACAAATCTGATGCTCTGTGACAACCTAGTAGGGTGGGATGGAGTTGGAGGTGGGAAGAAGATTCAAGAGAGAGGAGACATACATAAACCTGTGGCTGGTTCATGATATACGGTAGAAACCAACACAATGTTGTAAAGCAATTGTCCTCCAATTAAAAATAAATCTCAGTGGCATAGAACAACGATGATTTATTTTCTGGAATCTGGGCCTGGCTGGTGGCTCTGCTGATCTTGGCTGGACTCTCTTGTGCATCAAACTGTCGGCTGATCTAAGATGCTGTGGCAGGAGTGACTCAGCTCTGTGTGCCTTTCATCCTGTCCTGAGCTTCTTGTTTCAGTGATGAAAGTAAGTAGAAACATACAAGGCTTTTTCAGGCTTAGCCCCAGGATGGCCCATCTCTCCCCTGTGTTATATTGGCCAAAGTAAGCCACAGTTCCATGCGGGATTCAAGGGTTGAGAAATAGACCCTGCCCTTTGGGGTGAAAGCAATTTAAAATCCACATCGCAAAGGGCATGGATCCTTAGAAGGGTGAAGTATTGAGGTCCTCAATGTGATAAACTAGATCTCATGACTTTATTAAATATTAAATTCTTAAAAATTGTTTTTGCTCACTCTCTTTTTAACTGGTATCCTTACTTTGCTAGTGGGAACCCAGCATTGCCATCTGGGCTGAAGTGAGGATGTTGGGCTTGGTTCCCTGTCCACTCTGTCCCTCCACTGCCCACTCACCTGCAACCCTTTGAGATCCCTTCAGGGAACTACAACAGCTTAGACTGTCTGGGGGAATAAGAGGCAGGTGCCCTTCATAATTCTCCAGGAAGCCTTGTCCTAAGTATGTGAGTAAGAGTGGAGATGGCTCAGCCCTCTTCACCTTGACCTGCCTGAGCCACTAAGCCAGGGATGTTTCTGCATGCAGCCACTGAGGGCCAGGGGTAGCCTCTGAGGGACTAAGTGGGTAAGACTTCTCACGCCCGTGCAGGGGGCCCAGGTCTGATCCCTGATCAGAAAACTAGATCTCACATGCCACAACAGAGTTGGCAACTAAAGATCTCACATGCTGCAGTGAAGACAGAGGATCAAGGGTCCTGGGTGATGCAGCTAAGACCTGGCATAGCCAAAGAAGTAAATGATTTAAAAAAAAAAAAAAAAAAAGGAGTAGCCTCTGAGAGTCCTGGCAGGAAACAGACATGACATCCTTCTCACTTAACAGATCTGAAACAGACATTCAGACTGGGGCCCCAATGCACACTGCTAATAAGCAACAGACCCAGGATTTGGATCTTAAACCCCACTAGGTCAAGGAGGACTCAAGCTGCCGTGCAGTGGGCCTTCTAGGCATTTACTGGATTGAATACGATGCTCTGAGGAACCTGTCCAAGGAGGCAACACTTTGGTCTCCACTTTTGGCTTCCCAGTGGCTCAGATGGTAAAGAATCTGCCTGCAGTGTGGAAGACCTGGATTAGATCCCTAGGTCGGGACAATCCCCTGGAAAAGGGAATGGTGGCTACCCACTCCAGTATTCTGGCCTGGAGAATTCCATGGACAGAGGAGCCTGGTAAGCTACAGTCCATGGGGTTGCAAAGAGTCAGACACAACTGAGCGACTTTCACTTTCACTTTTGGTCTTTAATGAGATCCCAACACTGGACTTTGGTCTTAAGGACATGGAGCCCAAATCCTTAGTGAGGATTCTTGTCACTAGAGTATTCTCAAGGCCCCCATGTTCACAATGCTCCCCAGCCCATAGGAGGTCCAGATATGGCCATTCTCTCCCTTCAGAGCAAAGGCTTTGGTTTGAAAAACCAGTTTGTTTCCCTCTGTTTGCTTTTGAGATTAAAACATGAAAATCCACAGGAGGCTTGTGAATTCCCACTGGGACCAATTGGTGACATTTTCAAATACTGAATGCACTGTTTGTCAACTGCGTGTTTTGGAGCAGAAGACGGGGAGTGAGTAAGGTCTGGAGAGATGCTGGGAGCTCCAGCAGGCCTTTTGCTCATCTGCAGATGGAGGCAATTATCCTAGGTGGGCCTCTTGGGGACCCTATTCCTGCTTGTGTTTCTGGAGTCGTGTGTTTCCTGTGCATGCTAATCCCAACAAGTTGTGTGGTGGGGTTAGAGGCATTGACTTCAGGTCTGACCGTACCCGTGACCAGACTGAACTGTAGGAATGTGTCTATGAAAGGGTCTCTACTAGGTATATGGCCCAGCATCACATGTATGCTCTGTCTTGGTCCCTGAGCTGCTTTTTAAAGGCAGGAGATACATGGAGACTTCCCTGGTGGTTCAGACAATAAAGAATCTGCTGCAGTGCAGAAGACTGGGGAGGTGGCTGGATGAGGTTGTAACTAAGGCTCTTTGGGAAGGATGAGTGGTCTTCCTCATGCAGGAGTCCAGTGTGTGCTTTGCAATTGATGGGAAGAAACATCAGGCTGGGGGATATTAGCATACCTGGAGGAGGATCTTTCCAATAGAATGGCATAGACTCCTTATGAGAGAGTGAGGTCTTCATCACAGGGAGCATTCAAGCAAGGCTGGAAGGACCCCTCTAGGGAGGCTGTGTAAGACAGGCTTTCGAGTGGTCCCCCTGTGGCCCTCCCCTCCTGGTGTTCCTGTCTTTGTGTAAACTCCTCGCCTTGAGTGTGGGCAGGACCAGGGTTGTGTTTCTAACCTATGGAATACTGCAAACAGGGTGGGCCCACAGCCCTGTGATTACATCATGTTATGTAAGACTCTGTCGCACTTGACTGGAGCTGCAGTCACCTTACATACTTGCTGAAGGAAGTGGCCCATGGGATGAAGTCAAAGTCTGCTTGGCTAGGAATTGCAGCCTGCCTCCAGGACATGGAGGTGACCTCTTCCCAACAGCCAACAAGAACCTGGGGTCCTAGGTCACATGGCTGCTGGCAAATGAATTAGATTTACCTGGAAGCTTATTCTTCCCCTAGAAAGCCTCCAGATGAAGTCTGAGCCATCTGGAGCCATCTGGAATCTGACCCATCTGACATCTGATTGCAGCCTTGTAAAATGCTGTGCAGAGGACCCAAAGCTGTGCCTGGACTCCCAACATGGAAACTGTGACATAATAAATGTGTGTTGTGTAAAGCCCCTAAGTTTGTAATAACTGGTTATGCAGCAATCGAAAATGAACATAGGCATTGTAGATGGGGCTTTGTTCCACCCTGTCTATATCCTCTGCTAGGTTGATTTTTCCAATTATCTAATGGTGTTGAAGCTCCAGTACTTTGGCCATCTGACGTGAAGAGTCGACTTATTGGAAAAGACCCTGATGCTGGGAAAGATTGAGGGCAAGAGGAGAAGGGGACGACAGAGGATGAGATGGTTGGATGGATCACCGACTCAATGGACATGGGTTTGAGCAAACTCAAGGAGATAGAGAAGGACAGGGAAGCCTGGCGTACTGAAGTTCATGGGGTCACAAAGAGACACGGCTTAGCAACTGAACAACAACAGCGCTACAGAAGAAATCACATCAAGCACAGTGGCTTAAGCAGCAGTTACTGCTTATTACCTCTTGCAGATTTTGTTGGTAGATATTTGAGAGTGGCTTGACCAGGTGGTCCTGGCAGAGCTGCAGTCATTTGTCAGCTGGGGCTGAGGCCATCTGAAGATTTGGCAAGGGCTAGAGGGTCACTGGCAAGTTGGTGCTGGCTGTTGGGTGGCAGGGATGGGGGTCGGGGGCTCAGTTCCTCTCCACAGGGATGTTTGAGTGTCCTCATGATGTGGCATTTGACTTCCCCTAGAGTGAATGACCCAAGAGGCCAAGGCAGAAGCTGCAGTGTCCTTCATGACCCAGCCTTGGAAGGCACCCACAGTCACACCCATTGTACTTAGCTGGTCACACAGCACCAGCTGGGATTCAATGTGAAACACAACACAGGGAAAGTGAATACCAGGAGGCCGATATCCCGGGGAACCATCTGGTAGACTGTCTGCCATATTGATCTTTCTTCCATTGAGTATGTTTAGCATTTGTCCATCCCCAGAGGCCCCTGATCCAAAGCAAGGCAGGTTTCCCCCTGCCGCTCCCTCCTCTTTCTCGTGAGGAGAAGGGGACGACAGAGGATGAGATGGTTGGATGGATCACCGACTCAATGGACATGGGTTTGAGCAAACTCAAGGAGATAGAGAAGGACAGGGAAGCCTGGCGTACTGAAGTTCATGGGGTCACAAAGAGACACGGCTTAGCAACTGAACAACAACAGCGCTACAGAAGAAATCACATCAAGCACAGTGGCTTAAGCAGCAGTTACTGCTTATTACCTCTTGCAGATTTTGTTGGTAGATATTTGAGAGTGGCTTGACCAGGTGGTCCTGGCAGAGCTGCAGTCATTTGTCAGCTGGGGCTGAGGCCATCTGAAGATTTGGCAAGGGCTAGAGGGTCACTGGCAAGTTGGTGCTGGCTGTTGGGTGGCAGGGATGGGGGTCGGGGGCTCAGTTCCTCTCCACAGGGATGTTTGAGTGTCCTCTGATGTGGCATTTGACTTCCCCTAGAGTGAATGACCCAAGAGGCCAAGGCAGAAGCTGCAGTGTCCTTCATGACCCAGCCTTGGAAGGCACCCACAGTCACACCCATTGTACTTAGCTGGTCACACAGCACCAGCTGGGATTCAATGTGAAACACAACACAGGGAAAGTGAATACCAGGAGGCCGATATCCCGGGGAACCATCTGGTAGACTGTCTGCCATATTGATCTTTCTTCCATTGAGTATGTTTAGCATTTGTCCATCCCCAGAGGCCCCTGATCCAAAGCAAGGCAGGTTTCCCCCTGCCGCTCCCTCCTCTTTCTCGCAAGATGTCTGCTTCCAGTTGCTCTCAAACTCTTCCTTCTCTGCTCTTCTGAACAAACCAGCTAAGGTAGGAGGATGTGAGATGAGGCTGGGAGAGAGGAGGGGCTTTTAATTTTCAAGTTTAAGTGTCAAAAGGCAATTTCATGCCTACTGACGTGATTAGAGCAGTGGAAGTAATAAGGGCTGGCAGCTAATGGGGTGCTGGCTCCAGGGGATTTGAAATTACTGATTTTTCCCCCCAACAGGGACAAGAATTTCTAGTGGTGTTGAGCCCTGCATTCCACTTGGGTGATGCCCCTCAGCGCCTCGGGGGTGGAGGATATTATTAGTGGAGAGAATGATGATTTGCCATAGACGGTAGCATTAGCTCTCTGCCCAGCTCTGATCCTCTGCACCATCCCTGGGGCTACACGGATAGGCAGTCAATTCACCTCATATTGGGAAAGTTAAGTGTGCACGCTGCCCAGTTCTTAATTCCACCTCTGCTACTTCCCAGCCATGCAACCTTGGGCAAGTTGTCTAATTCCTCCACATCCGAGTCTCCTCACCAGAAAATAGACAATAACCATCCCTGCCTTGTAGAAACGTGAGGATTAAATGAAGTAATATGGGCCTCCAGGAGGCGCTGTGTCAGTGTTTGCTGCTGCTAAGTGGCTTCAGTCGTGTCCGACTCTTTGCCACCCCATGGACTGTAGCCTGCCAGGCTCCTCTGTCCGTGGGATTCTCCAGGCAAGAATAACTGAGTGGGTTGCCATGCCCGCCTCTAGCAGATCTTCCTGACCCAGGAAACAAACCCACATCTCCTACATTTCCTGCATGGGCAGGCAGGTTCTTTACCACTAGCACCACCTGAGAAGTCCATGTCAGTATTTGCTTTTTTATTGAAACAAAAAAATCAAGAAGACCACAGGATGGAACTTAAATGCTACAGGAGCTTTGGAGGCAGGAAATCTAGATGTTTGTGTGAAATGGAGAGATTTTTATAAAACTAGTTGGCAACTAGTTTATATTTGAAAAAAAAAATTCTCTGGCCCACACTAAACATATTTGTGCCAAGTAAGGGTTGGGGTCAACCTGGGATCCAGGGCTTCAGACCACTCTCCCAGAATCTTTTCCACTCCAGTTGTATAAATATACTGTTCGGACTCTTTTCCTGAGAACACCATTCAGTTCAGTCGCTCAGTGTTGTCTGACTCTTTGCGACCCCATGAATCGCAGCATGCCAGGCCTCCCTGTTCATTGCCATCTCCCAGAATTCACTCAGACTCATGTCCATCAAGTTCGTGATGCCATCCAGCCATCTCATCCTCAGTCATCCCCTTCTCCTCCTGCCCCCAATCCCTCCCAGCATCAGAGTCTTTTCCAATGAGTCAAGTCTTGGCATGAGGTGGCCAAAGTACTGGAGTTTCAGCTTTAGCATCATTCCTTCCAAAGAAATCCCAGGGCTGATCTCCTTCAGAATGGACTGGTTGGATCTCCTTGCAGTCCAAGGGACTCTCAAGAGTCTTCTCCAACACCACAGTTCAAAAGCATCAATTCTTCGGCGCTCAGCCTTCTTCACAGTCCAACTCTCACATCCATACATGACCACAGGAAAAACCATAGCCTTGACTAGACAGACCTTAGTCAGCAAAGTAATGTCTCTGCTTTTGAATATACTATCTAGGTTGGTCATATCTTTTCTTCTAAGGACTAAGCGTCTTCTAATTTCATGGCTGCAATCACCATCTGCAGTGATTTTGGAGCCCCCAAAAATAAAGTCTGACACTGTTTCCCCATCTATTTCCCATGAAGTGACAGGACTGGATGCCATGATCTTCATTTTCTGAATGTTGAGCTTTAAGCAAACTTTTCCACTCTCCTCTTTCACTTTCATCAAGAGGCTTTTTAGTTCCTCTTCACTTTCTGCCATAAGGGTGCTGTCATCTGCATATCTGAGGTGATTGATATTTCTCCCGCCAGTCTTGATTCCAGCTTGTGTTTCTTCCAGTCCAGCGTTTCTCATGATGTACTCTGCATATAAGTTAAGTAAGCAGGGTGACAGTATACAGCCTTGACGTACTCCTTTTCCTATTTGGAACCAGTCTGTTGTTCCATGTCCAGTTCTAGAACACCATTATCCTACAGGTTTCCATGAAAAGTGAAAGTCACTCAGTTGTGTCTGACTCTTTACAACCCCGTGAACTGTAGCCCACCAGGCTTCTCTGTCCATGGAATTCTTTAGGCCAGAATACTGGAGTGGGTAGCTATTCCCTTCTCCAGGGGATCTTCCCAACCCAGGGATAGAAGCCAGATCTCCCAAATTACAGGTGGATTCTTTATTGTCTGAGCCACATGGGAAGCCCAGGTTTCCATGAACTTCCTGCAAATGTCAAGTCAAGAGTGTCTGCCACATGCTAAGCACTTGAGAAAAATAAACTCAGCAGAACCCTATGAAGGATGTATATGTTTCCCACTGTGTGTGTGTGTGTGTGCGCACACATGCATGCATGCTCAGTCGGTCAGTCACATCCTACTCTTTGTGATCCCGTGGACTGCAGCCCACTGGTCTCCTCTGTCCATGCAAGAATACTGGAGTGGGTTGCTATGTTCTCCTCTAGAGAAATATTCCTGACCCAGGAATTGAACCCCTATCTTCTGCGTCTCCTGCATTGGCAGATGGATTCTTTACCACCATGCCACCTGCAAAGCCCTCATGTGCCCCATTGTAGAGATAAGCAAACTGAGGCTCTGCAAGGTTGGAATTCTTTTGCCTGAAGGGATTTGAACTGAGGTTTACCAGACTCCAGAGGCTAGAGCCTAACCACATGGCCTACTTTCTCTCCCGCCTCATGCCTTCCCAAATTACCTTTCAGGCTCCAGACAGGATGGTCTGTCCACCCCAGCGGTCAGCCAGACAGACAGAGGAAACAGGAAGAGCTGACAGATGAGGAGAAGGAAATCATCAACAGGGTGATCGCTCGCGCTGAGAAGATGGAAGAGATGGAACAGGAGCGAATCGGGTGAGGCCCCGCGCTTCCCTCCATTCTGGGAGGGCCGTGCTGCCCAGGGCGGGGTGCTGGGAGAGGGGACGGGGCAGGGCTGCCTTTGGAGTTTGTCATCTGTGACGCACCAAGCCACCCACTCAGGCAGAGCCGGAATCCTTGGTGCAGGAGATGAGAGAGCCGGGAGAGGAGAAAAGAGAACAGGGGAGAAAGTGGGCTGGGGGCTGGCTGGGGAGGGGACCGTCTGGGCTGGGGGTGCATTAAAGAGGAGAAGGGGGCCCCTTCTCAGAGGCAGATGAGAGATTGTCTCTGGAGGCTAGAGGTGTGTGTGTGAATACAGGTGTCTCACTATTTTGGCTGCACAGAAATGTGTTCTAGTGACATAGGTCGTGCAGGTTCCAGAATGTACAGCTGAGGGTGAGGTAAGGGGGAGCAAGTCTATGTCAAAGACACAGTTTGAGAAAGACAGAGCACTATATGAACTCTATGAGAAATGAACTAAATGAGAGAATGGGAGAAATCCTTCCTAAAGGGGAGCCAGCGTAAGAGTGAGGCTGCAGAGACTAAGCTGGTGGGTCTGGATGCCGAGAACTCAGGGTTCCATCCCCTCTCCCCGCTTACCAGCTGCAGCTCCCACACATGTTGCTTCACCCCTGAGCCTCGGTCTGCTCTCTCTAGAATGAGGGAAATAAAAGTCATCGTCCCATAGCACAGTCATAAGGAGTGAAGTGATGCTTGTGTCATTCCTGGCCCAGTCCTGGGCATTGAGTTCAGAATGTACAGCTGAGGGTGAGGTAAGGGGGAGCAAGTCTATGTCAAAGACACAGTTTGAGAAAGACAGAGCACTATATGAACTCTATGAGAAATGAACTAAATGAGAGAATGGGAGAAATCCTTCCTAAAGGGGAGCCAGCGTAAGAGTGAGGCTGCAGAGACTAAGCTGGTGGGTCTGGATGCCGAGAACTCAGGGTTCCATCCCCTCTCCCCGCTTACCAGCTGCAGCTCCCACACATGTTGCTTCACCCCTGAGCCTCGGTCTGCTCTCTCTAGAATGAGGGAAATAAAAGTCATCGTCCCATAGCACAGTCATAAGGAGTGAAGTGATGCTTGTGTCATTCCTGGCCCAGTCCTGGGCATTGAGTTCAGTTCAGTCGCTCAGTTGTGTCTGACTCTTTGCGACCCCATGGACTGTAGCAAGCCAGCCCTCCCTGTCCATCACCAACTCCCAGAGTTCACTCAAACTCATGTCCATCGCGTTGGTGATGCCATCCAACCATCTCATGCTCTGTCATCCCCTTCTCCTCCTGCCTTCACGCTTTCCCAGCATCAGGGTCTTTTCCAATGAGTTGGTTCTTTGCATCAAGTGGCCTGGGCATACTTTGCATTTAATGAATGGTAGGAGGGGGAGGAAAGTGGGGTTTGGAGGGCAGAGGTAACAAAAACACATAAGGGATGGAAGAAGGATGTGTGGCATGTGTGTGTGTCAGGGAGTGACAATGTCAGTGAGCCAGGGCAGTGTTAGAGAGAGAAGGAGGGCCAGTAGGTGGGCTTGGGCGGGGTGGATGGGAAAGTGAGAGGGGAGGCGTGCCTGGGAGAAGAAAAGAGTGAGTATGTGTGTGTTGGGGGTTAAGGGGTTCATGGCATGGGTAGAAGTTTCCACTGCCAGGACTCAGGGAGGCCACCAAGCAGTCCTCAAGACTGAACCTCAGATGGGAAATGGGAGGGGTCTCCCAGATGTCACCTCCTGCCCAGGCCTTCCTTCCCTGGGGCAGCGTGGGGAGCAGCCTGCTGACTGCTTGCGACTGGTCCTGTTATCCCCCTGCCCATCCACTCAGCAGGGGGTTAACAAGATTCCTGGGTGGAAAATGATGTTCTGAACACACAGGAAGTGGGCCCCTTTGATTTGAGCCTCAGCAGATCATTTTATTCAGGGTGGGCTGGGGCCATCAGAGGTGATATTGGCAAATGGCAAATAACCTGTGCCAGGTGGAGTCAGCTGGTGTTCAGCCCTCCATCAGCTTCCTGGGTAGGTTGCTAACGGGGAGAGGTCTTGGGGGGGCTTTCTTACAGGGCTGAGTTTTTATTTTGCTTTTAAAAAGATATATCAGGAATGAGGAGTTGTCCAGGCTGGAGGTCTTGTGAGTGTGTGGGTGTGAGCTTGAGTGTGTGTTCACTTCAACCAACAAGGGGCCTCAGCCTTGCAGAAAGGATATCCTTGCAGAAGGATATGGATGTAAATTCTTGCTTGGAGGCAAGACCTTCTGATCATTTTCCTACATAGCACTTTCCCACCAGCTAACACACTTTGTATTTTACATTGAGTTTGACTGTTGTATGTCTCTCCCTATCAGATGATAAGATTCCTGAGTGTAGACATTGTTGCCTCTTTTGTTCACCATGGAATCCCCAGACCTAGTACACAGTAGGTGTGCAGTGAAGTATTTGTTGAGTGAGTGAGTGAACATGGTAGACAGTGCTCCTCCCATCCACCCAAGTCAGTTCCTTTCTGCATCTCCTGTGGCCATGAGGCTGGAGAGCTTGGAATTTTGTAGTCCAGGGTCCAAATTTCCAGAGAAGACACTACAACTGGCTGATTTAGATTTATATCAGAATCTATCCCTGTTAAGTGGGCTGCCTTTGGGTGTAAATTAAGGGGATCTCTGTGAATTAAGTGAATTCTAGCTTGAACATTGAAAACCAGGGTAGATGGGCTCCCTGCCTTGCCCCCATGTCCTCTTACATTGCCTGATCTGGTGACATGGTGGACGAGCACAGCAGTTAACCCCTGAGGCCCCAGAGTCAGAGAGACTAGGGTTCAAATTCCAGCCCTATTTCTTATCCCCTGTGCGACCTTATGCAAGCCACTTTGGCTCCTCCTTCCTCAATTTCCTCATCTGCAAAATGGGGAAGCTCTGCAGATCATTTTATTCCTGGGTGGAAAATGATGTTATGAACACACAGGAAGTAGGTGCCTTTGATTTGAACCTCTGCAGACCCTGATGCCGGGAAAGATTGAAGGCAGGAGGAGAAGTGGGTGACAGAGGATGAGATGGTTGGATGGCATCATCGACTCAACAAACATGAGTTTGCGCAAACTCCAGGACATAGCGAAGGACAGGGAAGTTTGGTGTGCTGCATTCCAGGGGGCTGCAGAGTCAGACACAACTTAGCGACTGAAGGACAACAAGAACAGGGAGAACTTAGCACACACTTCTCTGGAAATGTTTAATTCACATGCAAAATATTGTCATGGTGCCTGGCACAGAGCACGTGCTCCGTTAATGGTGATGATCATTTAACAATGCGTTTGCTGAGGAAATGCGTTTCTTTACACCGACCAAGGCCTCTGTTCTAGAATCACACCTGAGACTGTGGTTGGGCAAGCCTCTGGCTTCCCCTGAAGGAGACCTGAGAGCCTTCCAGTGAAGCCGGGGCCAAGCCCATGGTGACAGTGTCCCCTTGCCGAGACACTACATTTTCTCATCCTGCCAGGAGGCAGGACCATCCTGGAGGATTCTGGCTGCCGCTGTTTCCCCGCTCCCTTCCAGCTGCCAGCCCTCGCTGGTAGCATCGCCAGAGGCAAACCATGCTATTTGTGTCTTATGAGCTCGAACCTGCCCTCATTCCTGTTCAACCCACGCATCCCTGGGAGGGGATCAGAGTGGAGTCAGATGAAAGGAGAGCGACACATCAGACACAGAGTGAGGCTGAACACGGGGTGCCATGGGGGCTCCCCCTCCAGAACCTGAGGCTCAGTTAATGAGCCTTGGGGGCTTCAGTTCCCCACTCATCTAGTGAGGCAGGTCAGCCTGGGTCTCAGAATCCTTCCTGATCCGACTGTAAAGTATTTGGGAGTGTCTGGTGGAGGACCCTGTGCCATGTTATTGACTGCCCCTCTCAGCAAATGAGCTCTTTCTATTAAACCTGTGGATATAACTGTGTCCCCTTCTGGGCCCAGACACCAGCTCTGTGATGCTGAACTTCCTTTTGTTACCTAACAGTCATCTGAGAGACATGCAAAGTCATTGTTTCATAATAAGCAATCATTATAATGGGTACCATTTATAGGCTGAGTATTTACTGTGCGCCTAACACTGAATCTAAAACTTCATATAGGCTTAACTCATTAACTGCTCCTCTCAGCTGGATCAAGTAGTTTCTATTATCATTCTCATTTTGCAGCTGAGGAAACTGAGGCTTAGAAAATCTAGGTCACTTGTCCAAGGTCACACAGAGCTAAGAGACATGTCCCTCTCTGGCTGACTCTCAGAATTACGCTCCTAACTATTAAGTGTCTTTCCTGAAGGCCTGGCCTCAAATTGTTAGACTCTACAGAATATGGGAACGTTTAAAGCTTAGGTTTGGAGGGGACATTGGAGAAGGAAATGGCAACCCACTCCAGTAAAATTCCACGGACGGAGGAGCCTGGTAGGCTACAGTCCATGGGGTCAAAAAGAGTTGGACTTGACTGATCAACTTCACTCACTTTTGAGGGGAGCTAGAAGCTAGAATCCCTTCTTTACTGGCCCAGTGATTCCTTCCCAGTGATTTTACTAACCTGTTTCTACCTCCAAAGCTGTCAGAACTTGTCTCCGTGGTCCTAAGGCCGTGGAGAATTCCAAGTGAGAATCAGCCCCTCCCTGGGGCGGTTTAGCTAGAGTTTGATGCCCCAGGGAGTCCCAGGAGATGCAGCTGGCTAGAGCTGGTTCTCGCCTTGGAGCCTCTTTGCTTTTGACCAAGAGGGTGTCTAAACCTTCAGTCACTACCCAGCCCACAGTCAAGCTCTGCTCTCTTCAGCATTCCTGGAGGGAAGGATGACAGCCAGGAGGGAAACTCATTAAAGAGCCTCATTTGGCCCCACATTCCTCATTCAAGGCTAAGTGGGATCTCAGAATTTATTTTGCATGCCCTGACTGCTGTAAACTTTCTATACTAGTTAGGACACTGGGCTTGCAAGAAAGGAAATTAATTCCAGCTAGACTGCTTGAGTTATCTGTGACTGCATCACACACCACCCGACACTTACTGACTGCCAACAGCCACAGTTTACTACTTTCATGATTCTCTGGGTTAAGAATTTAGGCAGGACTCTGACAGATTGGTTTTCTGCTCCGTGTAGCATGGGCAAGAGGTCACTCATTCAACTGCATTCAGTGAGTGACTGGGTTGGACTGGAAGGGCCAGGAAAGCTCCAATCCTTTCATACAATGTGCTCTGCATCGCCCCCTCTCTTTCCAGGAAATCTTTCCTTATTCAGTTGTCCGACCTGAGTTCCTTTACCTGGCAAAGAAAGCAAAGATGGAAGTCATGGGGATTCTTAACAGCTAGGTCTGGGACTGGTAGAGCACCACTCCACTGGGCTCTACTGGGGAGGAGAAAGAGATCCACCTCTTCCTGGAAGAATGACTTAAGACGCCTCCAGGGGAGGAAGCTGTAAATGGGAGGTTTTCTTTGGAGATTCTACTCCATTAGGCAAAAAGGGGAATTGAATACAAGGTTTCAGAGGTATCTCAAGGGATCCAAGGACAGGGACACAGCCTAGACTCACGAAAGTTCTGCTTCTCATCTTAGAAAATATAGTCACATACTATACCTCTTCAGTTGCTATACTTCTTCTTAGCCCTAATTCCAAATTCCCAACAAAGAAACTCTGATTGGTCCAGGTCACCCTGAGTGCCTGCCTCTCATCCAATCAGCCGTGACCAGAGGTGCCAGGCTGTACAAACAAGGACGCTGAGTGCTTCTCAAGAGAGTGCCAAGGTCCTTTGTGAACTGAACAGACACCCAGAGGGTGCCCACAGGACTTTTAAAGCATATTAAATCTGGAATTAAACATTTGTCTGGGGAAACTTGTGTGTGCAGGTTTTGTTTTTGTTTTGTTTCCCTGGTAGGTTCCTCCATGTCTTTATCATATGTCTTTCTTTCAGAGCCTCTCAAAGGCATTTGCTCACATATTCTGTCTGCAAGGGGACAGGCAGCCTGGTGGTTTCCATTCGAGGTTGATGTCCCTCAACAGATGGATCCAAAGAAGTAATTAAGATTTGTCATTAACCTAGGTGTCCAAACACTGTGATGAGGAGGAAGTCAAAGAGACCCTGGGAGACCTGTTGTTGACAAAATCTGTTGGATTTCTGTCACCTCCCCATCTCAGTTCCACCATCCCCTATAGTCTTAGCCCAGAATGTTTCTCAAAGTGTGGACAGAGGGAGAAGTGAGTAATAATGCTTGGAATTGCTGCATCTAATTCGCTAGGCATCGCTCCTATGGCTTGACAAGCTGACAGCAAGACAGGTCATCTTCTCTTCCCTGCTACTTTTTTTTTTTCAACTTGGAGTCCTAGACATTCTGTGGATAGAACTCAAGAGTTCTGGGGCATCCTGATATTGTAAACATAGTTATCTGTGTGTATGTGTTCATTTTTAAGAAGAAATATTCATAGATGTCATCAGGTTTGGGGGTATTCTGAACCCCCAAATGTTGAGAAACACTGAATAGTACCTCAGTTTTTCAAGGGATCAGATCAACACTTTCTTATGTCCATGCATCCTTAATAATATATGGAATCTGTTTGCACAAGATGAAAACAGTGAGTGAATGAATGAACGTTGCTCAGTCATGTCTGACTATTCGCAACCTCATGGACTATACAGTCCATGGAATTCTCCAGGCCAGAATGCTGGAGTGGATAGCTGTTCCCTTCTCCAGGGGATCTTCCCAACCCAGGGATCAAACCCAGGTCTCCCCCATTGCAGGCAGATTCTTTACCAGCTGAGCCACCAAGGAAGCCCAAGAATACTGGAGTGGGTTGAACCAGGGTCTCCTGCACTGCAGGCAGATTCTTTACCAGCTGAGCTATATAGGAAGCCCTCAGTGAAAACAGATGTCTTTCTAATTCATTAAGCAGTCTGGTGCCTGGCATAAAAAGAAGAGAGCGAATGAATGCATGTTGGATAATTCTAAACCCAACTGACTAAGTCTCTCATTGAATGATTTTAACTTTGAGATTTACCAGACTTCATCTATAAAATGGAGAGTTGGAGTTGGACTATGTCCATCTCCAAGTCCATCTAGCCCAAGGTTCTTGAACCTTGGCACTATTTACATCTGGAGACAGATAATTCTTTCTGGTGGGTGTGGTTCTGTGTCCTGAATTTTTTAGCAGCTCCCTCTGGCTCCCTCGAACTGGATGCCTGTGGTAATGGGACTGTTACCAAGCTGTGGCAATCCAAAATGTCTCCCGACATCGCCAAATGCCCCCTTGAGGGGCAAAATCACACCCTGTTGTCACTGCTCTAGCCTTCTTGCTGAGTGACTCAAAAAAGGAAGAAGAAACAAATGAGAATTTTTCTGCAACCATAACTCAACTTCTAGGGAAATAATAATAGTTCACCCTTACAAAGCACCATGTGTTGGCAGTGTACTCAAAGCTTTATGCAGATTTATCTATGTAACCCTCACAACAGCTTTATGCATTAAGCCATATTATTATCATTCCCATTTTACAGATGAGGCAGCTGAGGCACAAAGAGGTTAAGCAACTTCCCAGGGTTTCACAGCTAATAAGCAATACAACTGGGATTGCAAACCCAGACTGGCTAGCTTCAGAGTTAGATGCCTATTCTGCTGTTCTCTAGAGAGATTTAATCTATGGCTTTTCCAGTAGTCATGTATGGATGTGAGAGTTGGACAGTAAAGAAAACTGAGTGCCCAAGAATTGATGCTTTTGAACTGTGGTGTTTGAAAAGACTCTTAAGAGTCCCTTGGACTGCAAGGAGGTCAGATTCTAATTCATTAAGCAGTCTGGTGCCTGGCATAAAAAGAAGAGAGCGAATGAATGCATGTTGGATAATTCTAAACCCAACTGACTAAGTCTCTCATTGAATGATTTTAACTTTGAGATTTACCAGACTTCATCTATAAAATGGAGAGTTGGAGTTGGACTATGTCCATCTCCAAGTCCATCTAGCCCAAGGTTCTTGAACCTTGGCACTATTTACATCTGGAGACAGATAATTCTTTCTGGTGGGTGTGGTTCTGTGTCCTGAATTTTTTAGCAGCTCCCTCTGGCTCCCTCGAACTGGATGCCTGTGGTAATGGGACTGTTACCAAGCTGTGGCAATCCAAAATGTCTCCCGACATCGCCAAATGCCCCCTTGAGGGGCAAAATCACACCCTGTTGTCACTGCTCTAGCCTTCTTGCTGAGTGACTCAAAAAAGGAAGAAGAAACAAATGAGAATTTTTCTGCAACCATAACTCAACTTCTAGGGAAATAATAATAGTTCACCCTTACAAAGCACCATGTGTTGGCAGTGTACTCAAAGCTTTATGCAGATTTATCTATGTAACCCTCACAACAGCTTTATGCATTAAGCCATATTATTATCATTCCCATTTTACAGATGAGGCAGCTGAGGCACAAAGAGGTTAAGCAACTTCCCAGGGTTTCACAGCTAATAAGCAATACAACTGGGATTGCAAACCCAGACTGGCTAGCTTCAGAGTTAGATGCCTATTCTGCTGTTCTCTAGAGAGATTTAATCTATGGCTTTTCCAGTAGTCATGTATGGATGTGAGAGTTGGACAGTAAAGAAAACTGAGTGCCCAAGAATTGATGCTTTTGAACTGTGGTGTTTGAAAAGACTCTTAAGAGTCCCTTGGACTGCAAGGAGGTCAGACCAGTCAATCCTAAAGAAAATCAATCCTGAATATTCATTGGAAGGACTGATGCTGAAGCCGAAGCTCCAATACTTTGGCCACATGATGTGAAGAACTGACTCATTGGAAAAGACCCTGATGCTGGGAAAGATTGAAGGCAGGAGAAGGGGACGACAGAGGATGAGATGGTTGGATGGCATCACTGACTTGATGGCCATGAGTTTGAGCAAGCTCTGGGAGTTGGTGATGGACAGGGAAGCTTGGTGTGCTGCAGTCCATAGCACTGCAAAGAGTTGGACACAGCTAAGTGACTGAACTGAACTGACTGATAGAGAGATAATCATTTACAGCCAAGCATTCTATTAGGAACTTTCAAATATGTTGTTGCATTACCTTTCATCCCTACTATGTCCTCTCAGAGTAGAGACTACTTACTGTCTTTATTTCACAGATTACTAAAGTTCAGAGAGGTTAAGGCACTTGCCCAGGGGTACACAGTCTTTTCATGGCCAAACCAAACTCTGAACTTGAATCTGTCTTTCCACATTATCTTATTGCCTTTCAGAGGTGCAGGTAGGGAAGGCAACTGACAAATGACTTCAGAGCTTCAGGGAAGTCAGTAATTTGCAGGGTGTCTCGTATTTTCACTCAGGTTAAAGGATTCATTGTCACACACTTCTTCCTACAGTGGGGCAGTTCACCCTTCTCCACTGTCCCTTGTGGGCCTCAGCATCATATTCTCTCAACCCTACTTTCCATGACAAGAAAGGCCAGGTGCAAGAGTTAGAAGAAGCCCCAACTGTAAGCACTGAAAAGAAACAAAGGCTTCATTCTTCCAAAGCGGGTAACAGCATCCGAGTAGCTAGAGCCAGCCTCCAGTCCCATCTCAGCCACCTGCTGGCTGTGTGCCCTTGGTAAGTGACTTCCTGTCTGTGTGCCTTGTTCCCCGCCCCCCCAGGCCCCCATAAAATGGGAGTGAATAATAGAACTGACCTCACAGGTTGTATGGCTTGAGGAAAACAATGCGCAAGGAATGCTTAGCACAGCACCGGATAACTGTTGCTATTATTGGGTTTAAATGACCCACTTTCTCGCCTGGCTGACTACATTAGCCCCGTGGAGCCCTCGGGCTTTCTCTCTTGCTCCAACCCTGACCCTGGGTGACCCCCTTCCCCAAAGTGCCGGGGTCCAGACAGGAATCCCACTGACCAATCCATCAAGGAGAGAGAGTAGGATCAACAGCTCCCCAGCTAGTGACGGTAATAAACAGCAGTAGAAATTAATGAGTCTGAACTGCGCGCACCCTGCATGCCCGCAGCATGGCTTCACGACGGAGGGACTTAGTCATTTAAGGACAGGTTCCCGAGAGACCTTGGCGTTGGAGTCTCAGACCAGCCCCCTTCAGAGCAGCCATGTTCACAGTCTAGATGACGCAGTCTAGACTTCAGGAAATGCCAAGTCTAATAAACCTAGTGGTAGCATCTCCCCACTTGGCAGTTAGGGTGGTGGGGAAAGCAGCACGGCTCTGGAATTAATGGTGTGTGTACGTGAGGGAGAGACAACATGATGCGCTCCCTCGCTCCGCCGTGTCTTCCGAACCATCGTGCAGTCACGCTCCATCGCGGCTCTAAAGGCAGCTCTCTGTCTCCGCAGCATCCATGATGGAGGCCCAGCTTTTCGCCATTCTCCTCCCCAGTTCAGGGGCCAGCATGTAAAGCCAACACACCTTCACAGGCAGGGTGACGACTTCTCAGCTCGGCAGCTCACCTCGTTAAACCTACTTTCTGGAGCAATTGTACATCTATTCGGCTTCTCTTCAACATTCATCAAGATGTTGCAGCAATGCTGGTTTGAAAGCTCTAAAGCAGTTGCCTGAACATTTCTGGGGCCAATTTGGATTTTTTGGAGGGAGACTGAGCTCAATGATCTGCAGTTGGCTGGTATCCTTGTCTGCAGAAGGCAGCCAGCTAGGGCTAGGCTCCTTGCAAAAGCAGAGTGTGCACAGCCATGTGTGTGTGAAAGCATGCACTGCATGCGGGTGACAATCACACCCATGCTCCTGTGTGGTTGTATGTTCCATCTGTGTGTGTGGTTAGAGACGGACACATGAGTTCTGTCAGTTTCTAGTCACGGCAGCCCCTTTAAAAGCTTTAGAAAGATGGATTCATGTGCAGATTTTAGCACCCTGGTTACACAGGAAAAAAAAATGTGAGCATAGGGAGCTATTAAAGCCACAAATTTCCAGAAGAAATAATTAGCAGCAGCCACAACTGAGTAGTTACTGTGTTCCGGGCATTTTACAAACACTCTTGTTTTATCTTTGCAACAATTCCAGGAGGCAGGCACTTTGCTTTCATTAAATTTACAGATGGCAAACAGAAGCTCAGAAAGGTTATATAACTTTCTTTCTTAAAGTCTCAGAGCCAGGAAATCACGAAGTCCAAAGTCCACTGTGCACCCAAGCAAGGTCAATGCAGAATGGACACCCCAACTCCTACATCATAAGTGCCTCACATTTCTTAATTCTGAAAGAGTGTGTGTGTGCAAGTGTTCATATGCATGTGCATGTGTGGAGAGAGTCTATGTTTTTCTGGGGTTGAGTACCCAGAGAAGGTGATCAGAAACACACAGAGTCCAAAAACTTGATTTGTCTGACATCCACAGCCAGGCAGGGAGAAACTGCCCAAACCTTGCTCCAGAGAAGAGGACTTGAATCTGATTCTGACCTGAACCAGGTGGAAACAGAACTTGTATGCCAGATAGGGCAGGAATATAGGTGTAGTGGGTAGAATAATGCTACCCTGCAAAGATGTTCACATCCTAACCCCTGGAACCTGTGACTTTGTTACCTCTCATGGCCAAAGAGACTTTGCAGGTATGATTAAGAATCTAGAGATACAGAGATTACCCTGGAATAGCCAATATAATCACATGGGTCCTTATAAGAGAGAGGTGGGAGGGTAACAGCAAGATTAGCAAATGCTACACTCCTGGCCGAAGATGGAGGGAGAGGCCACAAGCCAAGGAATGTGGGCAGCCTCTAGAAATTAGAAAAGGCAAGGAACAGATTGTTACGCTCCAAGCCCAAGTCTCCGAATAGACTGAGAGAACAAGTCCACCACGGCAAATGCAAAAGCAAGAAGGGAGTTTATTGCTAACTCGAGTTAGGGCACTCTGTCACATCCACCAAGAGGTAGTTTACAGTGATAAATATCTACATTTAAGTAGATCTCAAATCAGCAACCTGAATTTACACCTCCAGAACCAGAAAAAGAATAGCAAACTAAACCTAAAGTTAGCTTAAGAAGATACCAAAGATTAGACGAGAAATAAAATAGAGAATATAAAAAGTAGATAAATCAACAAAATTGATAAACTCTTAACTCTGCTGTTGCTCAGACTCTGTCGTATCTGGCTCTTTGTGACCTCATGGACTGCGGCATAGCAGGCTCCTCTGTCCTCTACTATCTCCTGGAGTTTTCTCAACTTAACATTGATTGAGCCAGTAATGTTATTTAACCATCTCATCCTCTGCCTCCCCATTCTCCTTTTGTCTTCAGTCTTTCCAGGCATCAGGGTCTTTTTCAATGAGTTGGCTCTTCTCATCAAGTGGCCTAAATATTGCAGCTTCAGCTTTAGCAACAGGCTTTCCAATGAATATTCAGGGTTGATTTCCTTAAAAAGAGATAGGTTTAAAATTTAAAAAGAATGAAATGAAAGAAGAGACACAGCTGATGGCACACAACTAAAAATAATTAAAAGAGACCACTATGAACAAAATAAATAGTCTAGGAGAAACGGATAAATTTCTGGAATCATACAACTTACCAAGACAACATCATAAAGAAACAAAAGACATGAATAGACCTATATATAATAATAAATAGATTCAATCAGTAATCCAAAACTTCCCAACAGAGAAAAGCCCAGGGCCAGATGGCTTTTTGGTGAAAAGACAATCCTTTCTCCATTCTTTAGCCTTGGAGCCCTTGTTGATTTGACCAAAAAGATGATTTGACTGTGACCAAGTATGCTGTGTACTTAAAAATAAGAACTCCTACAGCTTTTCTGTTATGTGTTTACCAAAATTTTTAAAGGGAAGATTGAAGATATAACTTAAAGAATAAAAAACAAAAGAATGAGAATCTAAAAAGAAATGTCGAATCATCAGCAAAAGGACCACAGTAAACTTTCAAAACTGATAAACATTCTTATTGAAAATTGAAAGCTTAAGAGGATGGGTTGCGCTGAAGAGTGAATCTGTAAAGTGGAAAACAAATTGTAAAAATTACACAGAGTACAGCAGCGTGAAATGCAGAGAAGGAAAATATGAAGGGTTCAGAGGCATAGATAATGGAATATCTAGCAAATGCCAAGTATGAGTTCCTGAAGGAGCAATAGAGGCAATGAGAGAGGTACAAGATTTAGAAGAGAAATATTTGAAGAGAATTACCATAGGACCTTTGCTGACAGAACTGATTACTCAGATTTAGGAAATACAAAGAATTCCAAGTGGACTAAATACAAGAAAATTCACACCTTGGCCTAAGTTATTTAAACGATATTACCCTAGGCTCAAAATAAATATCTTCTGAGCAAAGAAAAAAGATTGTAAAAGCAAGCAGAGATCTGCAAAGAAATAACAAAGAAACTTAAAGCAGATATCTCAAAAGCAAAATTAGAAATCATAAGAGATCCAGTAAGCTCCTTAAAAGACTAAAATAAAAACAAATTAAAGTTCAAGCATAAAATTGAACAAGGAGTATTTTAATTGTAATTCCTACTATTTTTTTTTACTAATACCATTAAGTGAAAAGGCAAAACATAGGTAAATACTTGTACGTGTACTGATAAAGGACTCGCATTTAAAATAGGTTAAGAAATCCTACAAATACACAAGTAAAAAAAGAATCAGCACACTGCAACAAAAGGACAAATTTCTTCAGTCACACTTTAATCCCAAAAGACGGCTAACGAGCCAATTAACATATGAAAACATGATCATGTTGTAAATCATCAATGAAAACCAAACTAAAACTACAGTGCACAGTCATCAAAATATTAATAGTTAAAAACTTTAAAAAGTGACAAGTGTTGGAGAGTCTATGGGTCAATTAGAAGGCTCTGGAAGAAAAGAAAATGTGTTTCAGTGGAAAACTGTGTGTTAATTAAGGCATATTCCTGTAATTCATTTGATTCTAACTTTTCCTTGTCTTGAAACTATTTTTAAACAATGCATTCATTGTCTATATAGGACAAACTCTGGTAATCTGATTCTGCTTGTTACCTGAATGTGTTAAAATGTTTAAGGTGTTCATTTTCGTGTCTGTATATTTCATGGAAAACTGTGTGTTAATTAAGGCATATTCCTGTAATTCATTTGATTCTAACTTTTCCTTGTCTTGAAACTATTTTTAAACAATGCATTCATTGTCTATATAGGACAAACTCTGGTAATCTGATTCTGCTTGTTACCTGAATGTGTTAAAATGTTTAAGGTGTTCATTTTCGTGTCTGTATCATATATTATGAGAGTCACAATTTTACACATTCATAAAAATTATTTTTACTCCTTTACACTGCTGGCGAAAGTATGACATGGGAGCACTCCTTTAGAAAATGGTTTGGCAATACTTAGAGGTGAATATATTCATATACTATGTATATATTTTTACAAAGTATGTGTATATATGCACCAAAGACAGGTGCAAGAGTGTTCATATCAAGACTTATTTGTAGTACCTTATGACTGGAAGAAATCTGAAGGTCCACAATAGCACAAAGTATGAAATATATCCATCAATAATTAAAACAACAAAACAGAAAAGCTCTATAAAATATAAGTAAATTATTACTATCATAATATAGAATGAAAGGAGCCCAAACAAAAGACTACAAGGATAATTCCATTTATACAAAGTTCAATAAAAGGCAGATCTAATCCAAAGTAATTAACCACGGAGGACTACTGTTATGTTGGTGTAGGGGACTAAGAACTGAAATAGGTCGTGAGGAAAAACTCTGAGGTGAGAGTAATGTTCTACTTGTGCTGGTTTGGGTTTATTGATATGTTTAATGAACAAAAATTGTTTAAGCTTCTGTTTGGCAATTTAAAGAGCATTTGTCAATGTATGTTATATTCCAACAAAACAGTGTATGTATTTGTATATGTAATACTGTTATGCTCCAAGTCCAAGTCTCTGAATAGACTGAGAGAACAACTCCACCACGGCAATGCAAAGGCAAGAAGGGAATTTATTACTAACTCGAGTTAGGGCACTCTGCCACATCCAACACAGTGGAGTAAGGCAAGAGGACCCCGAGCCCAGAATTACAGGAGTATTTATAGACTTAGAACAAAGACAGGGAGTTGGCAAGGGCGGACTGGTTGCAAGGGGTTCTTGGCATCTATTAACTGGCTAAATTTTGCGCATGCGGGCTCGCTTAAGGGACTTTTCATGTTATCTGGGCTAGCTCTAACCAGGCTACAGGGAATATGCTGACCGGGTGAGTCTCAGGGTCGGGGGGATGATGATCTCAGCTCCTTCTCGGCAGTGACCCAGCTTTTTCTGTGACTGTAGCTCTGGCTCCTTTAGTCCTTGGAGCTTGTCATGGCTTCTGTCAGGTCTCAACATTCCCTCCTGTCCTTTGTTCATATAGAGGAATCTTCCTCTATTTTCTGGAGGCACTGTCTTGTATTGTTGCCTGAGTACAAACAGCTGGACCATATTGATACGTTCCTTTATGAAGGTTATAAGCTTGTTAATAATACAGGGGCCAAAGGTAAGTATTAGTAGAAGCACCAGCAGGGGTCCCGGCAGCGTAGAAATTAAAGTCGTTAGCCAGGGGGACTGCTGGAACCAGGACTCGAGCCACCCTTGCTGAGCCTCTCGCTCTCTTTTACGCTGGGCCAGTCCCTCTCTCACTTTGGCCATAGACTCTCTGACTACTCCGGTGTGGTCAGCATCAAAACAGCATTCCTCTCCTAGGGCCGCACAGAGCCCTCCTTGCTGCAGGAAAAGCAAGGCTAACCCTCTGCGATTTTGCAAGACCACTTCAGATAGAGAGGTCAACGATTTTTCTAAGGCATCCATTGATTCTTCTAGGCAGGTAATGTCTTCATCTGTGGCTGCCCGTAGCGAGTTAAATCCCTGACTGTGGAGGGACAGGGCCGCTATTCCTGTTTCGGCTCCGGCGATTCCAAGGCCAAACGTAGTTGCTATAGTAATGGCGGTGATAGGATCTCTTTGAACTCTGCTCCGTATTTCGTGAGAGCTGAGAGTCAGTGTTTGGGCCCAGTAATCATACACTGGCTCTCCAGGGTGGTACAGGATTTTTGGCACTACTACCACCAAAATGCAAAATTCTTTTTTGGGGTTGAATACTGAGCTATGTAAACAAGGAGTCAGCCCAGTACGTGAGCAAACCCACCATCCTCCCATCTCTGGAATTAACCATTTGGCTATGGGCAAGTTTGTGGGCTCAATGGCACGTGCACACAGTGGGGATTTCTCTGGCAATACCTTGCCCACACCCCTTTCCCCAGACTTCTCTCATCGTAAGACCCACTTTCTGTTCTCCCCAATGGCACTGAGGAGGATCCATGTTGTTGGCCAGACTGTAAGAAGCGTTGAGACCTACTGCCTCGTAATAAGGGGGATACAAGTTATAGCAGAGCCAGCAAGATCTAGTTGCCTCTGGGTTAATTTGATTCAGTGTTGTATAGGCTGCTCTCACCAATTTCCATAGCGGGTCTGAGTTTCCAAGATTACGAATGGGACCCAGGGGGCCCACAGGTCTAGGTGGAACTAGGGATGTGAGGGCCGTGGTCGTTGGACGGGGGGTTGCATCGGCTCTCTCAACCAGGTTTGGACCTATACTGTACATCTGCACCGGCTCTAAAATTTGGCTTATAATTATAATTTCACTGTAAATGCTTGTAAACTGGTCCCTTCTGGTTTGAATTCCCCAAGACAAGCCTGAAACCCATGCTCTTTCCTTTTTAGCTCCTTCTTAGTTAAACCTCACCCTTATTTGTGCATAATTGCAGTTTTCTTCGCAACCCCAGTCCCTATAGGGAGGTATGGGTTTGGCAAATGAAAAGTTAAGTAGGTCCCATTTCCCTATTTCCCAGCGTCTAGGCCCGTCATTAGAAGTTACACAATCTCGTGACTTACAATAGTAGTCCTGTGCCCCCGCACAAGTCTTCCAATTTTTTCTTTGGTAGCCCAGACATACCCAGAATCCCTGATTCTGAAGAAAACCCCTTGCCCAGGTTACATCTACCACTGGCTTGAGGTCAAAGTACAAGTCTGGCCACCAAGTGTTTGGAGGATGTACTTCAGTGGTCGAGCTGAGCACCTCTCATGTCATTTCATTCTGGAGTTTCCAGGTGATCTTGACTGGCTGATGTGGGTTGGCGCTAGCAGCTCCAGAGTCGAGAAGAGTGGTCATCAATAAGATGGTCAAGATGACTTGCCTGGTTCTCGTCGGCGGCTGAGCTTCAGCTTGAGGGGCTTTGATGGGTGCGGAGTTACCTCCCATTCTTCTCGGGCTTTCTCTTTTTCTTCTGGGGTGGCCTGATGCACGTGGTTGCAGTGCACCCAAGGTCCAATACCATTGACCTTTAGGGCAGTGGGGGTGGTAAGGAGAACAGCATAAGGACCCTTCCATCTAGGTTCTAATGCCTTGGTCTGGTGCTGCTTAACCCATACCCAATCTCCTAGGCCGATATTATGTGAGGGGATGGTTCCCTTGTCTTGACCTTCGTGTATTTCTCGGAGCAATTTCCAGACATGAGTATGTACTTTGCCCAATGCCATCAGGGCCTCTTGGAAATGCCCTAAAGTACGGGGAGGTTGTTTCTTTTCCTCGAGGATAGGACACATAGGAGGGGGTCTTCCATACATAACTTCAAAAGGGGTCAAGTTAAGTTTGTAGGGGGTATTATGCACACGGAAGAGGGTGAAGGGAAGGAGGGTCACCCAGTCCCCGCCAGTCTCTATTGCCAACTTTGCCAAAGTTTCTTTTAGGGTCCGATTCATTCTCTCAACCTGTCCTGAGCTCCGGGGACTGTACTCACAATGTAACTTCCATTTGGTACCCAGGGCTAAGGCAAGTTCCCTGAACAATCTGGCTCACAAAAGCAGGCCCATTATCAGAGCCAATGGTCACTGGCAGACCAAACCTAGGTACCATTTCTTCTAGGATCTTCTTGGCCATTATCATGGCTGTTTCCCCCTTAGTAGGGAAGGCCTCCACCCACTCTGAGACAGTATCCACCATGACTAGCAGATAATGGTATCCATACTTGCCTGGCCTTACCTCTGTAAAATCTGTCTCCCAGTGCTGCCCGGGTCTTTCTCCCTGATACCTCGTTCCTGCATGTTGTCCTTTACCTGGCCTCATCAGCTGGCATGCTTTGCAGGCTTGGACTATGTCTCGTACAGTCACCTGTTGCTGAGGAAACCTCAGACGTGCTGTCTGGAGAAGCATTAGAGTCTTTTTTTCTCCTAGATGGGTGGTCATGTGTAGATGTTCACACAAGTGTCAACCCAAGTTGGCAAGAAGCATCAAGTAGTCACCTGGGTCTCAGGACCATCCATCTTCGCCCTCTTGAAGGTTGGCATTCTCTCGAATCCAGGCAAGACCAGATGAGGAATACTCAGGGACCGGGGGTAAGGTTCCCATACCCGGGGGTGGTAATCCTACTGTCAGTATGGGGGCAGTATAGTCTTTATTAGCTGCTTCCCGAGCTGCTGTGTCGGCAGCCCATTTGCCCCATGCCCTGGGGTCCTCTCCTTTTTGATGTCCAGGGACATGCACTATTGACACCACTCGAGGCAGCTGGACAACTTCCAAGAGTCTGCAGATCTCAGGCAGATTCTTAACTTCCTTCCCTTCAGCTGTCAAAAACCCCCATTCTTTATATACTGGGCCCTGAATGTGCACAGTACCAAATGCATATCGGCTATCAGCAAAAATGGTAATTCTTTTTCCTTTGGCTCTCTCCAGGGCCTGTATTAAAGCAATCAACTCTGCCTTTTATGTGGAGGTATCTGGAGGAAAGGCTTCTGCCCATATTGTCTGCTCAGAGTCATCAACTATTGCAGCCTCTGTCCTTCTCTGTCCATCCTTAATAAAACTGCTTCCATCTGTAAACCATATCAGCTCACTGTTATTTAAAGGCACATCTGTTAGGTCTTTTCGTACCGCCATTGCCTCGGCCAATATCTCACCACAATCACAAAGAGGGCAATCTTCCTCCAGCTTGGGTAAAAGAGTAGCCGGGTTTAGGAAGCAGGGCATCTGGAAGTGTATCCGCAGGGTGTCAAGCAGCAAAGCCTGATAGTGTGTCAAGCGGGCATTAAAAATCCACTTACCCAGCGGCTGCTTTAAAACTCCTTCGATGGCATGGGGAGTGTAGACCAGGAGTCGCTGTCCAGAGTCAGTTTATCGGCATCATGGACCAGGAGGGCAGTGGTGGCAATAATTCAAAGGCAAGATGGCCATCCGGCGGCCACTGGGTCTAGTCGTTTGGAGAGGTAGGCCACTGGTCGCCTCCGTGGCCCCCACTTCTGTGTTAAAACCCCTTTTCCTACTCCCCATTTCTCATCTACAAACAATTGAAAGGGTTTGGATGGGTCAGAGAGAGCAAGGGCTGGGGCCTCCAACAGGGATCGCCTGAGTTCTTGAAAAGCCCTCTTCATCAGCTCAGTCCATTCCCAGTCTTTATTTTCTCTGCACCCTTCGTATAGTCGCCGGGCTTTTTCAGCGAGCCCCAGGATCCATAACCGGCAATACCCAACAGTCCCCAGAAACTCTTTCACTTGTCTGGGAGTTACAGGCTCAGGGATCTGCAATATAGTTTCTTTCATGGCTTGCATTAGCCATCTCTGCCCTTGTTTTATCTTGTACACTAGGTACACGACCTCCTGCTTAGCAATCTGGGCCTTCTTAGCATTGGCCCGGTACCCCAAGGTCCCCAAAGTTTGGAGGAGGTCACCTGTTGCCTCTAGACATGCTTCCTCTGTAGTTGCTACTAGCATAAGATCATCAACATAGTGCAACAGAACAATGGTGGGGTGATCAACCCGATACTCACAGAGCTCTTCACCCAGAGCCTCATTAAACAGCGTGGGCGAATTTTTGAAACCTTGTGGTAGTCGAGTCCAAGTCAGCTGTCCATGGTCTGATTGCCTTCTTCTATCCATTCGAATACAAAGATCTCTTGGCTCATGGGGGCCAGGGGTAAACTGAAAAAGGCATCTTTCAAGTCCAAGACAGTATACCAAACATAATCTGGGGACAGGCTGGTTAGTAGAGTATAAGGGTTAGGAACGGTGGGATGAATATCACTCATCCATTTGTTGACTTCTCGCAGATATTGGACCGGTCTAAAGTCAGTTCCCCTGGGCTTTTTCACAGGCAATAGGGGAGTATTCCATAGGGACTGACACTTTTTGAGAATCCCTGCCTCCAGGAGGCGCTGTATGTGTGGTGTAATTCCTTGCTGGGCCTCTTGGCTCATGGGATACTGTCTTACCCTCACAGGAAAAGCGTTGGCCTTCAGTTCAACAACAATGGGAGGTCTTTGTTTGGTTAGTCCCACTCCCACTATTTCTGCCCAGGCCAGGGGGTATCTTTGAATCCATTGTTGCATAGCAGGGTCTATAGCTGTAGGGGGCTCTGGTGAGTACAGTGTATATTCGTCCCTCAATGATAGAGACAGAATTTGTATAGGATGTCTGGTCCCATGTAGAACCGATATCTGTCTGTGGACGAAGTGAATTTGAGCATTGACCTTAGATAGCAAGTCTCTTCCCAGCAGGGGTGCTGGGCATTTGGGTATCAGAAGAAAGGAGTGGGTCACCTGTTGGGCTCCCAAGTCCACATGTCATTTCATGGTCCATCCATATCGTCTAGTCCTGGTGGCTCCTTGTACCCAGCTGGTCATTTTAGACATTGGTCCATCTTTCTGATTAAGGACTGAGTATTGGGCTCCCATATCTACCATGAAGCCAACTGGTTTTCCCTCCACATTTATAGTTACCCAGGACTCGGGGAAGGGTGCCAGGCCCTGACCCCTCTAGTCACTATCCTCTCCTGCATAGAGGATATTTGAGGACCTCTCTTGTTTGGTAGGTCTCTCTCTTAGATTTTTCTTGGGGCACTTATCTTTCCAGTGCCCGGATTCCTTACAAAATGCACATTGATCCTTCTTAAGTCCTCGCCTTGATAGCCTCTCTTCACCCTTTGAGTTACCTTTCTTTGCCTTCTGAGAATTATTTCCCTGTTCTATTCCTGCAAACAATATCTGGGCCAGCTCTTTCTGATTTCTACGGTTTTCTTCAGCCCTAAACTCTCTTTCTTCTCATCTGACATGTTCTTCCCTCTCATCCAGAGTCTCTCTATGATTAAAAACTCTTTCTGCCGCCCTCACTAGGTCCTGCAAGGACTGTTCACCCAACCTTTCTATCTTCTGTAACTTTCTCCTGATGTCAGAGGCTGCCTGAGTTACAAACGCTAGCATGACTGCCGTCCATGTCTCAATGGCTTGAGGGTCCATAGGGGTGTACTGCCTGAAAGCTTCCATTAGTCTTTCAAGGAAAGCTGCCGGGCTGTCATTTGGCTCTTGTCTAACTAGTTTTATTTTAGCCAAATTTGTTGGCCTTCTGGCAGCCGCTCTAAGGCCAGCCATGAGAGTCTGGCAGTACACTTGGAGTTGCTCCCTACCTTCAGCGCACTTGAAATCCCAGCGGGGCCGCACCAAGGGAAACCCCTCATCAATCAGGTTAGGTTGCATAATGGGTCTCCCATCCTCCCCAGGTACATTCTTCCAAGCTTCTGATAGGATCCATTCGTGTTCCTCTGTGGTAAAGAGCATCTGTAACAACTGTTGACAATCATCCCAAATGGGGTTATGGGTGAAAAGGATAGAATCTAAAAGATCAATGAGACCGTGAGGTTTTTCAGAAAACGAGAGGGTCTGAGTTTTCCAGTTGTACAGGTCACTCGTGGAGAAGGGCCAGTATAGATATGTCCATTCTCCGTCTGCTCCGGCAGGCCCCGCCTGAACCGGGAATGCCCAGACAGTGGAGTAGAGGACCTCTGGGTCATCCTCCTCCACCATGTTGGTGACTCCTCTGGTTCTTCTCCGAGTCCCTTGGACGGGGCCCCCTTCTTGGGTAGAGGCCGAAGGCTCAACTTCCCTCCTTGTTCCCCCGGATGAGACCTGAGGAACCTGTGGAAGCAAACGTGGATGTGGATCCCCAAAGGGGCGCGAGGAAAGTTCGGTCTCCAGGTCTAATAGATTAGTGTACAGTGAGGATTCCTGGAGCACTGGTTTTGCCCGATTTTTGCTCTTTTCATCTTCTTTTTCCTTGGTAATTTCCACGGTTAGCACCTGCGGGCATGAAGAGGCTTGTGACGGGGAAGAGGGACAAGGAGGGTTAGGAGGTGTAAGGATGAAAGGTTTAAGCCAGTCTGGTGGATTTTCCACAAGATCCTGCCAGATCAAGATGTATGGAGTTTGGTCTGGGTGTCCCAAAGGGTTGAGACCAAGCACTTTTTCTCTGACCGCTCGAACAATAGGAAAGCTGAAGGTTCCCTCTGGCGGCCAGTTGACATTAAAAGCGGGCCATTCAACCGAGCAGAGAGTCACCAACTTGCTTTTCTTCACCAGCAGGGATAAATTCTGTGCTCTAGACTTGAAATCAGAGAAATGGTCAGTCACAAGAGTTAGAGGAGTAGAAGCCCTTTGTCCCATGTTTGCAAATGTGAGGCATTTGCCCTGGGAACTCCTAGGAACAAATAAAGAACACAGAGACAGTGCTGGCACTCACACAGACACAACAACCAGATGCAGACAGCAAACACGAGATGGCCACCAACAGCCCAACACCAGATCTCTCTGGGTCCTCTTCTCAATCTTACCTGCAGGATTTTCACAGAGCCAGTCGCCTCCTCGGTATGATACCGAGCCCCAGTCTCACACTGGACTTATTCCTATACTCACACCCAGCTGCCTCCCCAGTACGATACCAGGCCCCGGTCTTATGCTGGGCTTATTCAGAGTTAACACTGGTGTTCAGATTTCTTACCTCCTAGTGAGGTCCCCTTTCTACCAGAAGAGTTGCTCTGCCCACTCAAAGGGAGATCCTGGACGAGCCCCCAAATGTTATGCTCGGAGTCCAAGTCTCCAAAGAGACTGAGAAAACAAGTCCACCATGGCAATGCAAAGGCAAGAAGGGAGTTTATTGCTAACTCGAATTAGGGCACTCTGCCACATCCAACACAGTGGAGTAAGGCAAGAGGGCCCTGAGCCCAGAATTACAGGAGTATTTATAAACTTAGAACAGAGACAGTGAGTTGGCAAGGGCGGATTGGTTGCAAGGGGTTCTTGGCATCTATTAACTGGCTAAATTTTGCGCATGCAGGCTCGCTTAAGGGACTTTTCGTGTTATCTGGGCTAGCTCTAACCAGGCTACAGGGAATATGCTGACTGGCTGAGTCTCAAGGTCGGGGGGATGATGATCTCAGCTCCTTCTGGGCAGTGACCCAGCTTTTTCTGTGATTGTAGCTCTGGCTACTTTAGTCCTCGAAGCTTCTCATGGCTTCTGTCAGGTCCCAACAAAAATTTATATCTAATTTAAAAAAGGGTAAAATGAAAACATTTTCAGACATTGAAAATTACCCGACCCACAGCTTCTAGCTCAAAAAGTAACTAAAGATATATCACATTAAGAAGAGTAGCTCTGGCTACTTTAGTCCTTGAAGCTTGTCATGGCTTCTGTCAGGTCTCAACAACTAACTCCTTTCCCTTAGAGCCATCAAGACAAAGGCCTTGAAACTCTCTGTGGACAATAGCTGTATCTTTGGAAGTAGGAACAGATGAATTGGGAGTCCCCAGAGAATTCTAAAACAGAACCAAAGGGTGTGATGTCTGCTGACACTTTCCTACAGGAGCTGAAGCTAGGGCCCTCTGGGGCTCCCTGGCATGAAGGCCTTTTTGTCCCCTATTTCTTGTAGGCAAAACTCCAGCCTCCATGACCTTCCCTGAGTTCCAAAGAGCAGATTCAAATAATTGCGATCAAGGGAGGAGCAGCCACAAAACCACAAGAGGCAAGATTAAAAGGCCCAGAGAACTCACCAAGATCAGGAGACCCACCACTTGAGACCCTGCACACACCCTCATCTTTTCAGCAACTCCACCCTTTAGAGATGGTTGGATGGCATCAACAATGAACCTGAGTTTGAGCAAACTCCGGGAGATGGTGAAGGGCAGGGAAGCCTGGCTTGCTGCAGTCCATGGGGTCACAAAGAGTCGAACACGACTGAGCAACAACTACCCTTTTGAAACTTTGCAGAAGGAAGAAGATTGCAAGACCTTTAGCTACTGCCTTGATCCTTATCACATACCCTTGCCTGGCCATATAACCTCTCCCTTATTCACCACGGAGGGGGGGCACAGTTCTTGACGCCCTAGCCTATTCTGCCCACTTTGCCTGGCAAAGAAATAAAATGACTCTTTCTTTCTCCTCTACAACCCCATCTCTGTATTTCTGTTTGGTCTCAGTGCCCAGAGAACCAAGATTTTGGCAGTGCTAAGGGCAGCAGGCGGAGAAGGCAATGGCACCCCACTCTAGTACTCTTACCTGGAAAATCCCATGGACAGAGGAGCCTGGTAGGCTGCAGTCCATAGGGTCGCGAAGAGTCAGACACGACTGAGCAACTTCACTTTCACTTTTCACTTTCATGCATTGGAGAAGGAAATGGCAACCCACTCCAGTGTTCTTGCCTGGAGGAGAGCCTGGTGGGCTGCCATCTATGGGGTCATACAGTCGGACACGACTGAAGCAACTTGGCAGTAGCAGCAGCAGCAAGGGCAACAGGAGCAGAAAGCCCAAGGTAAGGAGCTTCTGCCAGATGACAGAGGCCAGGGAACATTTCGTAAGGGAGTCCTGAGGCCATCCTGCACAGAACCATCTGGGCAAAGGGACTGCTAAGCCTGGTGGGCTGCCATCTATGGGGTCATACAGTCGGACACGACTGAAGCAACTTGGCAGTAGCAGCAGCAGCAAGGGCAACAGGAGCAGAAAGCCCAAGGTAAGGAGCTTCTGCCAGATGACAGAGGCCAGGGAACATTTCGTAAGGGAGTCCTGAGGCCATCCTGCACAGAACCATCTGGGCAAAGGGACTGCTAAGAAATCCCCAAATAGGCCCTATTCAATAGATTTGATCCTTTTAAGAACAGAAAAGCTAGGGGGAACTTTAGGGTCTCCTTGTAAACTATTAACTACAGCTTAGCAGAATGCAGAGCAGGATGAGTGTAAAACAATTCTGATTATGTATTTATTAATAATTTATATCTAACTCTGTGTTTGTTGTTGTTTAATCGCTAAGGCATGTCCCACTCTTTGAGACCCTTCTGGACTGCATCCTGCCAGGTTCCTCTGTCTATAGCATTTTCCAGGCAATAATACTGAAGTGGGTTGCCGTTTCCTCCTCCAGGGGATAGTCCCAACCCAGGGATCAAACTCTCATCTCTCACGTCTCCTGCATTGCCAGGCAAATTCTTTTACCACTGAGCCACCAGGGAAGCCCAATAATTTATATAAATATATTTATTTAACTTTACTTAATTTGTTGTGTGATCTCATGGCGGAATCAGCCTGGTCAAACTTTCACAGATCGTAAGTATTTGACACCAAGCCAGGAACTCTGAACAACCAACAAAAGGTGGATTTCACCTCTGCCCTAGGATTGGAGGGATTTGTCTCACATTAAAGTATTTCTCCTCCACACTTACCACCCTCCTCTGAATCCATCTTCCTATTGAGCAGGCAAATGGAGAATGAATGCATGGGGGAGCATGCCCCCCTCCCAGATCCACAGGGATCCGTCTTCTCTCCTATAACTGATTGGCATTAACAACATTCCAGTGTTAATGAGTATCCTGCCCTTACTCAGAGCAGAGTGTTCTTATTAACATTTGGCTATAATTCTGGACTTCTATGTAGTCTTGAGTCCCGGCAGGAAATTGAAGGTACACTCCCATGGAATTCTGAAATGAACTTTGTAACAAAGCATCGGTTTTGAAGTAGCTACAGGGTTAACATTCAGAAAACAAAGATCATGGCATCCGGTCCCATCCCTTCATGGGAAATAGATGGGGAAACAGTGGAAACAGTGTCAGACTTTATTTTGGGGGGC